>JAJOOO010001589.1:0-37716 GCA_029582685.1 Solanum piurae
GGACTAAATAAAATGTTATGTCATATTTTACTGGCCAAATATTAATAGGATGACTTTCGAAGAGAAATAGGTAAAGTTAATATTAGGTGATGTTGTTAAGAAAAAATAACATGACTTTGTGAGATAATTATCAATAGTTGAGTGATTTTTTAATTTTCGAGTTACTATCTCCAATTTCTTCAATCTTCTTGTGTCCTGATCAGCCAAAGGTATAAATGCTTGATTAAAATCTTCAAGGGAAATTCATAGCTAGTGTATCTATTTATGGCTAATTCTTGAGAGCAGGTTGACAAATGTTTTTCAACAAGCTTATATTTTTGCCTAAACAGTGCAAGTGACCTAAAAGATATAGACAAGAGAACCTACCATTACCCAAATTTAATGCAAAATGCATATTGCAGCTTTTCCATAGACTCTGTTTGAACTGTGGAAATTACACTCTTCAGCTAGTTTGACCGGTCAAAAATTTAAAGAAATAAAAAATATTAAGATTTTGTTGATTTTAAATATATTAAGGATATTTTTTTAGCTATATAAGCATGTCATTAAGGATAAAACGTAAAGGACTTACTTGATCAGCCGAATAAATACAAAAATAATGTAATACTTTATAGGTTTTATTTTACTTAATTACTTGTCTTTACTTGTCCACTTTAACAAATCAAAAGAAATTTTCTTTTAATTATATAACTATCTCTCAAATTTATTGGAGTACTAATATTCAGTTTTTGGTTTCATAGCATAGTAAATATGAATAATTTAATTTAAAAAAATACTAAATTAATATTTTTAAAAGAATAGTACAAATTATACTGAACAATCAGTGGCAGATCCAATTTCCTTCAAGGGGTTCAAAAAATAAAGTATAAACGTGTAAATAAGCCTTTAGAAATGAGACCCTTGAATTCTTTTGGGTTTAAAACCAAACTTTTAGCACGTTTTTTTTTTAAAAAAAAAAAACTTGAAAAAAAGAACTGAAATTTTTTAAAAAAAAAAACTGAAACTAAGAAAGAAAAAAATAAATTTCTATCTCAAGGATTCGAACTGGTGACGTGAAGCTTAATTTCAGGGGTACTTGCTACTGCGCCATCAGTTTCTCCTTGTTATTGAGGGGGTTCAAAATATATATATCTACAAAAATACAGAAAATTTACCTTATATATATCGTGTAATTTTTTCTCGAGGGGTTCGGGTGAACCCCTGGAACCCACGTGGGTCCACCCCTGTGAACAATTAATAAGAAACTGAGGGGTATAAAACAGAAAGGATGTAATGATACATTTATAAGGGATCTCCATTTATAACTACTTACTAGGAGTAAGGATGGCAATGGTGCGGGGTGGGACGGGTTTAAGGTTGTGCGGGGTGAGTTGAAGTTGGTTTTTTTAAAATTAATGTGGGGTGGGGCAGGTTGCGGGTATATGTGATTTTATGTGGGTTTAAACTTAATTTTAATTTTTTACATGTTATAAGAGTGATAGAGCATTATTTATTAAGATATTTTCTATAAAACTACTAAAATATTCAAGATAGTAAATGAAAATGGTTCAACAAAAAATAATTCAATTTCTTACATATTTCCCAATCGACCTCTAAAAAATAAAATTTGAAGTTAATATCCTATTAAATTAATACAACTTAATGAAAAAATGAATTTATTTTTATGAATTTTATTTTTAGTATCAAACTTAACTAGAAAAAGAAGATATTAAAAAAATTATGCGGGACAGGTTCATGTGGAGTGGGTCTATGCGGGGCATGGTGGGGCGGGTTGAAAATGAAAAAAAAATATTATGCGGGGAAGGGCAGATAAAAAAATTTGCGCGTTCAGCTCAACTCGCCCCGCCCAAACCCCGCACTGCCCCATTGCCATCCCTAACCATGTAACTTATAGTACGATTTCGGAGAAACTAATTTTCACACTAAGGTTATTATTTAGTATTTGAGTATTAAATATCATAACATTGAACTTGAACTCGCATCCTTTACAAAAATCTTGTCCCTTGTCCCAACCAAAGATCCAACCTGACCCCAACTCAGGGACCAACCTCGACCCCAGGGTCAGGAGTCGGGGTGAGGACTCAAGTCCAGAGTCAGGGTTAAGGTTTTGAATCTTGAGTTGGGGTGAGGACTCAAGTCCCAAGTCAGGGTCAAGAGTAGATCCCAAATCAGGGTCCGATCATGGTCAGGAGTCGAATTTTGGGTCATTGCGTGGAAAAGAACTAATATATCTATTAGAAAAGGGACATTTTTTATCCATTAAGTAACAATGACACTTTTTTTTTATCAAATAATTAACAATGGGGGCATTTTTGGACCGAACTATTGACATAGGGGTAAGTTTTAGACCAAACTCTGAAGGCATTTTTTTTCAATTTCACATAGGATTAAGGGTATTTTTCCATTCTTACTTCATGTAGGGGATTCATTTTTCTTAGATTTTTTTTATGATCGTGGTGTAAGGGCCAGCTTTCGCGCAGACTGATTTCTCAAGATACATGTCACCTCCCACCAACAACAAGTACCAGGTAACTCTGTCCACCAAGATTATGACAGAAATAAGTTTTTACTTAAATAATATTTTTCAAAATATTTAAGCTAATCAAACATGAAAAAGTTGAAAATCGTTGGTACCAAACAGACCCTCACTCTTGTGACCTTTTCTTTTTGAATTAGTAGTCCAAGTCTCTAGCCTCATTCTGTGATCCACAACTCTAAAACTTAATTTAATTCAATTAAGTAGGAAATTGGAGTAAATATTAATATCAATCTATAATTTCCCCCCTTTAATTTAGGGTTATATAAAGTTTTGTCCAAAAGCAAACTACAATTTTATTCTTTACTATAGCTAGTAGTGTCAGTGTCTTTTTTTCTTTAATCTTTTGGGTGGGGGGCCTCTGATAGGAAGGTGGGAGGATATTGGAACTAGTAAAGAATTTTGAATGAAGTACTATATAGACTATAGTAGTAAAGATAGTGATAAAATTAAAGGAAAAGGTATTCACATAATGAGCATAAAAAGGGAATATGGTAACATCATTTTCTTCTTTTCATCTTGTCCTTTTCTTTTTGTTATCTTTCATTTCTTATATCTACATCTTTTTTAGCTCCTTTACCACTAATTTTTTTTTTATCTTTTCTTACTTTTTTTTCTTTATTGTGATAGTGTAAACCATGTGACCATTAATACTTTGGAATAAATAGTGAAAACTTTACTCACATATAACATTTATACACTAATTTAATAGGTACATAACATGAGACGTTACATAAAATGGTAAAAGATTTAATTTACCTTCACATGTTATTTACTACAAAAATCGATTACATACACATGGGAAAAAGTGCATATGAGTATCGAATTTTGACATTATTATTTAATTTGTATCTGTTTTTAAAATTATTTTGCAAGTTGGTTTAACTTCATATACAACGTCTAAAAAATTTTATGGATAAAGTTCAAGCACATATGGTTGAAGTTTGGCCATTTTTATCTCAATATAGCAAATTTTTTTGCTTGAACTTCAGTCATATATGCCTGAAATTCAATTGTATTTATTGGAAGTTCAAGTAAAATTAATTGGACTTCGGTCATTTTTACCTAAACTTGAGCTATATGTGCCTAAGTTTAGTCATTTTTATTTGACTAAGATCTTCTCAGTTCGAAGTTTGCACATATGAATGTAGTTCAAGAAATAATGCATGAATTTCACCCATAAAACTTTAAATATTGATTCTTTTTTTCAAACTTATTTAACTTCCGACATCACAAAATATTTAAAAAATGGTTCAACCGAATGCTATAACTTTTAGTTCGAACTTATATACATGTTAAGAAACTTGACTACTTCAATTATGACTATTTAACGTATTTATTTAATACTAAAGGTAATATATATGGAAAAAAAAATCTCTTAATTTACTAAAATGAAATATATCAAAGAAAAATGAAACAAAGGAGTATATACTAAGCCATTTCTTTTCTTTAAAACATAATAAAGTGAGTCATACAATTACCAAGGATAATTAAAAGATACCTAGATACTAGTTACAAAAAGAGAGGGGGGGAAAGGCCTCTTTTTTCTTTCTCCCTCTAATGACTACTCTAATATTACACAAAATCAATATGATTTCATATTCTTTCTCTCTAGATAGGAATAAAATAAGATATTGTTTGATGTAGAGGATCACATATTTTCCCCTCCTTCTCCTTATGCCTTCTTCCTGTCTTTTTTGTTTCCTTGTCTTTCTTTTGCTTTTTCTCTTCTTGTGGGCACCTGATTCTCTTGTTACCTTTTTTTTTTTGCTTTTTCCTTGTCAGAAATTATAATGATTTCAAAATGAGTACTAATAACTTATCTGCATGCAATTTTATTTTATTTTACTCTGAAGGCCTTCCCAAAGTGAACTCCAAATTAGGCTTCTTTGGACTTGTCTCTGTTATGCTTGAAGAGCTCACTTCTCCTGATAATCTATCATAGCTTAAACATTTTGCTTCCAAATCTATATGCTGATTTTTCACTGTTTTCTGGATAAATTAACCAAAAGAGTGAATCAATATATATGAAAAAATAATAATAGTACTATACACAATGTAAAATGTGTGAATAAAGGGAGCAAAAGAATAAGCACAGTCTGATGCACTAAAGATCTAGTTATGCATCGGGTCTAGGGAAGGGCTGGGTGACTAGGAGGAGTACAACAATTATTACATGATGGAAATAATATAACATGTAATTGTTATTCTTTATAGTATTCCATCCATATTATAGAAATTAATTATTACCTAATCTAAACAATATATTATAGTGAAATTATTAAAAAGACATCTTTTTTAGCTAGGAAAGAGTTCCTCACATTAGTTTACAATGGCTTTTGAAAATGAGTTATGCCTTATCTTTTGTAAAAGCTTGAAATCCTTTCTATGTCATTCTACTTTTATTTACGTTATAATCATAAGTCAATCCAAATTACTATACGGATTTAACTTATATACATTCACTATTACAGTAGTATCATTTTTAACATGTTATATCAGGTTGTCCGTCTCAATTTCTAAATAACTAACTAGTCGTTTCACTTATTATGAATCGTAACTTTGTAGCTATCTTTTTGGTTAATTATTATGATTTATTCAAATATATAACTGTTATTTCAAAAAAATTAATTTAAAGCTTCTCCACTATGTATGAATTCACGATCAAAAATTTAAAAGTCTGAATCTCGAAATTAAGTTGAGTAAATTATAGTACCTCAAGAGATGGGATGTTCCCAGGGTAGTCACCATGTTTGCCATGCAGCTGCCAACTTTCTCTGCTGCAAAAACCATAGCAATTGAATAGAATATTTTCAGTCAGTGGAAGCCATGCATGCAAAAGAAAGAAAAAGCAGACTTAAGGAAAATGAAAGCCATCTTTTTATAAATTACACTCTTATTTAAAGCTTCCTATCTTTTTCTTTTCTATCTTTCTTCACTTAAATTATGATATATGACCCCTTTTTTGCTAAAGTTGCCACCACACATGTGATGTGAAAGCCACATTAACTACTAAAAATCAAAACCAAACTTCAAGGAAGTTTCAAAAAATAGCTATAGACCTTTAATCTTTGGCACCAAATTAAGTTTAAAATTTAAATTTTTACATATGGGACCATTTTCTTACTAGCTGGATTTTTTTTTTTTCAACTTTAGCACTAATTTTTAGGTCCTCTTTGATATAGTTATGTGAGCCCACAAAATCCAAAAGAAAGAGATATGTTCATTAATTAATTCCTAGACTAATTTTGTCATTTATGGTAAACATATATTTCCAAATCTTTGAATTTCTCATATTATATTCTTCTTTAATTTAATTAATCATTTTCATCCATTGTTGCCGACAAATGGAACATAGCAATATTATAATTCCTTCCCTCTTCTTGGAAATTGACACCACCATTTCCAGATTTAAACTTGTGATGTAAGATTCAAAATTTGTGATCTTACATCGGATGTGTTGTTGTTCCTTTTCTCTTTTTTTCTGATAATCTTTTAAACATACATATGCTACAACTTTTTAAGATTCTCTGGCTTACACTTTAAAGGAGAATCACTTGTCATTCCTGGCTATGATATTTTCAGCTTATAAAGTTTTAAATTCTTTTAAGATTTTCAATTGTGTAGTCTATAACTTTCATCTTTGATTCCCCTCATGACCCTTTTTCTCGTTTTTTTTAACTTCCTTTTAAGTCCATCCAAATAAAAGACCTAACAAGCCACAAATTTATTCCTTTTTTTTTTAATTAAAAGAAAAGTTCAGCCAAGTATAATAAAAATAATACTACTCAACAAAACAAATCTTATGGCCTAGCTAGTGGACACTTCTTTTGTCGAATTTGTTAACTTTGGAGGAATACAAATTAAGAGTTCTCACGTCATACGTGGGGTTCTCAATTTTCCTTTTGTATGTTTTCCTATCATCATTAGGATCAAAATCATAAAACTATTACTAGTATATATAAACATGTCAAGTTACACAATACTAAAATTGTTTTTAAGTGTACATGCCACGTGTGACGAAATCAAAAATTTTAATTTGTTAAAGATATTCAAAATACATGTATAGCAAAAGTAATTTTTAAACAATATATACCGTATAATTTTCCGTGAACGAAAAAGTTCTTACCTTGAAGAGTTGCTCCAAAGACCATGATAATCTATCTCTTGAAGATGCATACTATTTTTTTCTTGTTGATCAGATAAATCAGACTTTCTTGAATTCTCCATGTCAGGCATTAAATCCTCTGAAGTTTCCCCAGAAGACCGATTATCGAATACCTCAGATTGGCCTAATTAACAAATTCACATTAAAAAAATAAAATTATTACTATAATTTCTTTATATTTAATTTTTTTTAAAATGCTTTTTTTTTAAAATAAAGTACAAATTAATGATATTATAAGGTGATGGATATATATAAACCTGAAGAAGCTGGAACTGCTGCTCTATCAGTAGTCTTAACAGTCCTATACATCTGCAAATATATATAAGCGTGAACATTAATTTTATATATATATATATATATATATATATATTCAGAGTTTAAGTTATACACATTATTAATGTGAAAGCAAGTATTCAAAAAGTATCTATGATTATACGTAATCTTGAAACTAAGACAAGTTACTTGCTACAACGATAGTAGATTTTGACTAGACTAATGTATGTATATACTCAAGCTCTTAAGCACAAAAATACATAGTACTAGTATGCATTAGTACAGCTATATACATAGAAGAAAAAAATGTAAAGAGAGAGTGGAATAGGCCTTTCCTAGTACTGTAGACAAGTTAACTTGATGGATACAATTCTTAGTAAAGTACCTCCACATAAATCATGATGACTACCTTTTTGCTTGTGCCCCATCTACTTACCATACATGTATGTTAATATGCATGTATGTCCATGGACCATGCACCACCATTTCATACATAAACACATGTACATTCACAAATTAACTTGCAGTACACATTCACACTTTGAATGTGCACAAGTAACACTTAAACTTGTATAAAATTAAACAAGTAGATACACGTGTCTTACATGACATAATATACTTAAGACGCCATGTTGGACCCAATTGCCTCGTAGGGTGCCATGTAGGACGAATGTGTTTATTTGTAGTGTCTACTTATGCACACACAAAATTAATAATCATAATTGTCAGCTAACGTCAGATTAAGGATTATGTTTATATATAATGTCTTGTAGTTTTACGCACTTCAACACATAAGCATATGCATAGATAAAAATATATACAACTTGCACACAGAAATATCAAACATTGCTAGTATTAAAGTGTACGTTAAGTGTGTTAAAATCCACAAAAATGAGATCGATATCATTGGGACATGATTGCGTTTGTACTTATTTTGGATAGAAAAATAACATTATTTTATTGTGAGGATCTCTAACCTCCAAAAATCCTTCTAAATTACGAGAAGTCTTAATTACTACTCTAAATTTTGTTATTTGATAATCTTTATTTTCGTACCATCTCATCCTAAAAGAGTGAGATACATGTACTATCATGTGAGATATACATTTAAAACAAATAGTTAAGGTCTGATTTTTCGCTTCTATTCATCTTCACATTCCTTAAAGAGAGTATAGTCACTCTCTCTGTCACATCAGCATATAGGAGATAAAAAAAACACGTCTAAACAGTTTAGAGTGTTCTTTAGACATTCCGCACTAATTTATTAGTTATCTCATTGAAGAGTGTCTAAACTTGTCTGGCTAAGCTGCAACCCACCCACCCTACCCACCGGCCACCCCACCCCCACCTTGTACATTCTTTGGTATTTTGTCTGTCTCTAATATTGTATTATTGATGAATCATTATGAAAAAAGACTCTTTCCTCTGTTATTGAACCACTTTTTCTTTTCTTTCTTTATTATTACTATATTCTTCTACTACAACTTCTACTGCTCCTACGTACGTACTTAGATAAATGGTTCATTCTCCAAAGCAAAAAAAAAAACACATTATAGCCTTTGCAGAACCATCAGATCTACTATCTAGACTAGGCTAGGTAGCTAAGTATAGAATAAAAAAACAAACAAAATTGATTTTTTTTTAAAATGGTACATTGGAATTTGAAATGTCTGTTAATTTTAGACATTTTCTTCTAATAATGTTGCCTTCTTGTACGAATTCTAATGTAAGAATTAAACTTTTGCGAAGACTCCAATTTTTTTTTGCACCCACAGGAAATGCAAACTAGCTAGTAGTATTAAAATTCTACAATCACAAGAAAATTAGTTGAAAAAATGTACAAAATTTTACCTGTAAATGGGATTTAACATGTGCCAAAGTGAGATCTTTCACATCCATTAGCTCAAGAACTGATTTGGGTGTTGCTCCTATAAAATCCCCCCCAAAAAAAATGAAATTAGTTAATAGTATGATTAAATACATATTACTTCAAAGATAAAATCTCATACTTTTAAAAAAAAAATTGGTGGGAGGGGAAGGAGAAATTGGGAAATTGAACTCTCACCGACAAAGTGAAAATTCAGATATTCAGTTGAACACTCAAACACGCATAATTTAATTTAGTTTTGCATATGTATTTATGGATCAAGATGAAAGCAATAACAAGTTCATATGAACCTTCAATGATGAGTTTATTGTAAGTGACAGAGTGGTCTTACTGCTACGATCAACTAAGATTCAACCCTTTATCACTCTGACTAGTGGGGAAAAAAAGTACTAATAGAAGAAGAAGAGATAGAAAAGAAGCCTACTTTCATGGCCACCCAAGAGCTCAACAGCATGAACAAATCTGGCATGAAGACTACTAGTCCATCGCATACGTGGCGCTCTCATGGTACGTTTAGGAAACCTTGATAAAAATCTAGATCGCATTAACCCACCTTGATGATTAGAGTGATGAAAAGGGAGAGTTGTTGGTGAGGAATTAGATATAGTTTTGTTACTATTGTTACTAAAACTACTAATACAATAACCAGAAGAATGTATAGGTAATGTAGGTGTTGTTGCAGTAGCAGTAGTAGTAGTAGTATTTTCAAAGGTTTGGTGAGAAAATATTGGGTAGTTATTATGATGATGAGAAAGAGGAAGAGGGTTTTGATGGTACACTGGAATTCCTCTTATAGGTCTCAAGAAACTAAGTTTTTGATTTTGTTGGTGGATGAAATTGTTGTTTTGGAGGGGATGGAAATGGGAAGAGTTAATTAGTTGAGTATGAGAAGGTTTATAATTAGGATTAGATAAAGAAAGCTCAAAAAGAGTATTGTTGTTATCAGGTTTTGATTCTAAAGCTCTTCTCAAGAAGAATAAGTCCATCTCATCTCGATCAGTATTGTTATTATTACTACTCGTCGTCTTCCATGTTGTTGATGATTTGTTGTTTGGAGGACTTATTTGTAAAGTTAAGTCTGGTTGTGCTGGGAATAGCTCCATATATATACTTCTTCTCTTTCTTTTTCCCTAGCGCGTTGCGCTTACTAGCAATTTATGTTATTGTTGTTGTTTCTTGTGTTTGATCAAATGAAAGGTAGTAGTAGTAGTAAGAAGGAATTTGAGATTGAGTTTTAGAGAGAGAGAGAGAGAGAGAGAAATGACAAAGGATGAAGATGAAGTGAATGGTTGTTTCTTTTGTGTGAAGTATATGTGAGAAAATGACACTTTGAGAGGCTAATGTGGGTGGGGGTAAGGGGTAGAGAGGAGATTGTTCCTTTTTGTGGACGTGGGGGTAAGATGAGAAAAGTGAAGAATAAGGAAAGTTAAATAAGTTTTTGGTAAAGAAAAGCTTTGTTTTCTTTTTTACTTTTTCTTTTTAACCCTAAGGTCCCCAGTATTCTTTATGGAAAGAAAAAGGAAATTAATTTTAGTGTAAGCTTTAACGTATGCATTTGTCGCTTAATACTAATTAATTTTCTAATTCAACAAAGCTATATATATTCACTTGACCTAAATATGACAATGTCCTACTCTTAATTGTGTTAGTTCAATTCCTACGGACATTCATAGCTGACTAATTACTTGTAGTTACGGGTCCTAGTTCTAAAGTGTTATTATGTTCTTTCTTGTTGTATCGATTAATACATAAAAATATACGATTGATTCTTGAGTCGATATTTCTTTCTAAATTATGTGCATAGGAGTGTATGTATATATATGACCATTATTATAAGGTTACAATTAGTTAATTTATTATTTTAGAGATTTATCTATAGATATCTTATATGATTGTTCAAACTTTCTATACTATCAGTGCATAGAATTTAAAATAAAACGTTAAACCAATTAATGGTTGTTGGTAGAAAAACAATAAATACTTAATGTTTCTATCCAATCATATTAATTTACTATGTTTAAGTGAAAAATTAAGAATAAGAATGCGTATTAATAAATTGTATGATTTAGTAAAAATAGTGGCATGAGGTCAATGATTACGTGAATTGCTTAAATAATCTCAATCAACTTCTCTCATGACGATGCTTTCGACAGAGCCTCTTCTGAACCGGAACAAGAAAGAGCTCATAACCACTGCTTGTGAACAACTCTCCTCAACTTAAGGCGCACCTACTCTTACTAGAAGTTTAGTCTCTCTCAATTATTCACTTCACACTTAACTATATAACCAACATTAAATATATGTGTAACGTATTTATCGAACTAATGTAAATATGAGTGTGAGGGAGTTTTATTTCCTACAAGTTCAGTGTACTTTGGAAAGGCCTCAGCCAAATGGTCCTTCAAATTAAAGTCAATGAAAAAGTTAAAACTTCAATTCATCTTATTCTTTGCCCTTCAATTTTATGGACTATTTTACTTTGCTCCGAATCATTTTGAACTCATTACGATATAAGAAATTATCTTTAAATGTAACTTTTATTCTAATATTTAATTATTCTACCACATTTTCTCAAATCTTATGAATTATTATTTTGAAAGAAAAAGTCGTTATAATGTGCACGTACGCATTCTCTTAGCTAAGTATTTTCTATTAAAAAAAGTCCAAGTGTTCATGGTCAATACAAAATCTATATTCAGTCAAATTATTAATTGAATTATATAGACCAATCTCTCATGACATGCAATGCTTTTTGGTTAAGGAATTGGATCAATAAATGATGGGATTATTACGATTTTGAACCATTTGACCATCTAATTTATAAAAATATGTATAATATGTATACATGATGTATAGTTAATATTAAATATACATATAATTTATATCTATATACTGATAGTATATACATATAATTTATATCGATCATATTGATAAATTAGTTGACTAAAGGATAATATCAGTAACTTTCTCATAAATAATTTGGCAAGACAAATAATACAAAAGAAAAGAAAAATGTAATAGTACTCCAACTGTTTGCCCAAATAAAACACGTATCATGATTGGTTTTACATTGAATTTAATAATCAAATTTGAGAAAGGGTAGATTAATTTTTGTATATATATATATATATATATATATATATATAGCGGTATGAACACATCTATCAAATTGGAATAACTCCAAAATTTGACCTACCAAAATTGTATTTTATTCTTAGAGATTGAGACATGTAGTACGTAGTGTCGTCTCAACGATATATATACTTACAAGATTTCACATTTTTCCTGGTGTCTTTTCTCCTAACAATCCAAGATTGTGAAATTCAAATTGTTTCTTAGTTTTGAAATTTTTAAAAATTATTAAGAATGACAAAATATGAATAGTACTTTAACATAAAAATGCAAAAGAGTATGTTTCGTTCAAAATTGATCAAACATGTTATCTTTATTTTAAATCTTAATAGCTTAGTCGGTTTGGTACCTGAACTTTTACATTGTTGATAAGGATTCAATTTCCCACCTTTATAATCCCCTTCCCAACTCCCAATTTTATGTTGGGTGGGGATGGGCAGAGGGTTGATGTTTGAAAATTCATGCAATAAATTATTGCGATATTAATTTCTAAAGTTATAGAGAAAATTGAATTTGTTCGAAAAAAATAATAAGAAAATGAACGATTACTTTGCTTCCTATTTTTTCATCCTTACAAATATTACATATGCATATCGATGATCAAGACTAGACGAATTTTTAGCTGCCATAATAATAACGATAATAATATATCGATAGGCAAATTATGTGGTGCCTAATTGATGGTCCATTTTGTTTACTAAACATATACATATTTGGTCCTATATATTGATTTCCTTTATGATTTGACGAGACTTTAGAATTTCGAATCAATCATTTTCTCACAATAAGTCCATATCTAACATTTTATGATCACCCTAAAAGAGAGGGAAAAGAAAAGAATTTACCAAAAAAAATTAAAGAGAAATATATAAATTAAAATTATGTATAGACAATTGTTGACAAGTTCGTACTTCAAGGTATATTTTCATTCTTCGTTGAAAAGAATCATGTATAGACAAAATATTCATGAAAATTCAACTAACAAAAGGCTTTGTGTAAAATAGTCTATATATGTAATTTTGGGAAAATAACATGGTCTACCCAATTTACTCTTTAATTTGTTCTACCGTTTGCATAACATAGAATCCAATTGCAATATCTTCTCTCTCTCACACACACACATATATATATATATATGAGATTATTACTATATGTCGGGTTTTTTTTTTTGCAGCGAAGTCAATTATTAATACTCCTTTGTAATAATACTTAGAAATTCAAAAATTACTTGAAAAATACTATTCATGTGTACTACATGACCTATATGCATTTTTTTTGTTAATAAATTGGAAATGGATTTAACCTCGATAAATGTTACTTTTGGTCCATAATTTTATTTTATTTTTTTACATCGAATTTTGAGACCAAACACCAACAAATAACGATGAATATAAATCTATAATCCAGCCATATAGTGCTGTGAATCCTCTTTGTGGATAAACACCAACAAAATTTGCGTCCAAACACTTACAAATAACGATGAATATAAATTACAATAAGATAATTATTTCAAGTAATTAAGCAATTCATAATATGGGATAATGTTGAACAAATAAAAAGAAGAAAAAATAGACTATTTTTATGTAATGTTGTTCATACAAAATAAGTTTGGTCCACATATATACATATGATTATCAATTTATCACATCACTTTGGAAAGAAAAAAAAAATTATGCCCACAAATGGGAAACTTTTCAATTTAATTTGATGATAAATTTATTGAATTTTGTTTACCTCTACCTAAGTTAATTTTCTGAACTGTGCCAAGTATAGTAAGGGGCAAAAATTAACGTACAATTAAATATACGTTGATCAAAATATCGAGACAGATATTACTAGCAAAGTGCATATTAGTCAATAAGATTAGACTTAAAAAATATTTTATTAGCTTAACACAAATAAACTAAGATATACTCTAGCAAACATACACCTTAACTGCAGCTAATGTCATGTTTTTTGTAAAAAAAAATATTAATTCTAAGGAAAGAGTCATAAAAGTGTCTCTAACTTATAGACTCTATTAATAATTAGATATATAATTAATGCACGCGATTGTGCCTGGGAATTCTCATAGCAAACAGACATGAAAAAAAAAAAAAAAAACTACCCAAGAAGATACATTCTTAAAAAATTAACTCTATAGATTAATTATTTAAAAAACAAGGAAGAAATCAAAATATTTAATTAAACAAACTGTAAAATAATGTTAAGTCAAGATTATTTTTTGAACCCCACAATAGTAATTTTCTTTTTCTGGAATACGTTGAATTTATTTACCAGTTGGATTTCCTAGGCTTCCCCGCAGCATCGGAAGCATCGTGCAGATTTATTACTTTGAAATTTTAACCTAAAGTTAATCTTCTTTTATTTAAATATTTTCTTATAAATTAAAGTGTGAGAATATACATTGCAAAGCTCTGGTTAAATAATAAAAACCTTCATTCATGATCAGAGTCGTTCTTTGTTAGTAAGCGTTTTAGCTCCACTTCACAACGCAAATCAATATTTAGTCAAACCTTCAATGTCAATAGCAAACCTATATAGTCAACTATTCCTCGGTAACGAGAAGTGTATATATTACAAATATTCCTAATTGTGAAGATTTGGAATTTTTTTAAATATATATATATATATATATAGGTTGGAAGCATCCAGGTTACGTTTGTCAGCAATCAATTTGTTTTTTACTTATATTGGTGTTCCTTGTTTCATGCTAATTCTCAGTTTCCCTAGGCATTGGACAATAGAAGGAATCTTACATTAATACCGTTATTTCTTTAATCATATTCTAAGCATACATGCTAATTATTTTAATGTTAGATCTCTATAATATTTACGAAATAAGAGAACGCTATTAAATACTTCGGAGACAAAATCAAGTATGTACTCGAGCGAAGTATGTTTCATTTAATTATTTAGTTTTACATTGTTTTAATATATATTATGAGTTTCAAGAATGATTGATCTGACAGTATTATATATTGTGCAAATGTTGAGCGAATTCATTATATCTTTTTTTTATGATAGTGATGTCTGAGTCAATTTTCGTACACTTAACTTGACTAATTTCACGAATATCTGTCACCTTCCATCAACAACAATTCACATAATATCTTCAAATTAATACACTACTAATTAGAATATGGATTTTTGGTCATTGGTCAATTAATGTTGACTTTTCTAAGTGAAACGGATATGGTATTTTTTTTTATCAAGTGACCGTGAAAATGAAACATAGAAAGTGACTACACTAGCTAGAGATTGGAATATTTTGCAAAATTCCAATAATTATTATCTTAGTTTTGAGATATTAAGCTTGTTTTCTTTTTTTCCCTATAAGTAGAACCGTTAAAATGAATTAGCTCGTGAGGCCAGCCTAATCGAACTTGCTAATCAGCTCGAGTTGAGCTTTTTAAAAATAAATAAATCAACCCGTTCAAAAATTGGGATGTTTAGGTCAGGTTTAATTTAGTCTAGGGTCATTGAATTATTTGTGACTATTTTTCAATTACATACTAAAAAGTGGCCGATTGTTGCTTTAATTTTGTCACTACATGAAGGTTTGAGTCTAATTTGGTTACTGAATTGACTAGCTTGTAAAAGTTGGTTATGCTAATTTCATTTTTTTTTTATAGTGTTGGTAGAATCTATACGCCGCAAATTATTTTTAAAAAATTCAAAGTTAAGTCAATTTTGGCAAAGATCTTAAGTGAATGTTGTTGTTGCTACTATTAAAGCCTAATATCAAATTCAAAAATTTGAAAAATCAGAATTTAAATTCATACATACGGATCTAAAGTTGGGCTAGCTATGTCAAAGCCTATCTTTAGACCTTAGGTCTGAGTCAGGGTTATTCTAAAGTTAGGCTCTTGTTGAGTCCAATTTCATATCCATGATGAGCTTAAATTTGAGATCATACAACTAATTTCAACTTCAAACACCTGTATAATTTATTTAGATGACTAAACTTCAGAAACTTTGACTTATTTTAGATTATAAAAATGGCTATTTGTACACTTGGCCCTCAAGAGGATAAGGGATAACTACGATTGTAAGACCACAAAAAGTGTATAACATTACGAGGACCATGAAAACGATTTTTTTTTAATTAAACCGACATTCAAATAGGTCACTATGTTTAAATGACATGATTTGGAAATTATTATTATAAATTAAATAAACAAATGGGTCAACATGTTCATTCAGTAGCCTAACTTTGAGCCAACAAATGGCAGCAGTGAATTAAGTAGAAAAACATAAACCTAATTCCAAGAAATCACATTTGACTTTAGTAAGTATTGATCATGAGTTATCAAAGAATATAAGTATATTTTATTGTACGTAATAGATATATCCTGCAAATATATATGGTACGTGTGTACTGTGTTTCTAATTGTAGTCTTAAATGCTCTACTTAAATAGTTATAATCTCAATTGTGCCTTAATTGTACAAAATACAATCATTATTACTTACGTACTACATTTTAATTAGTTTCATGAAGTTTCTTTTAATTTTGGCATTGCCTAGCTTTGAATATAACGTGATAAGTTCAACTCTTTTTTTTAACGAGGCAGCATCACCAAATGCCATTGAATCCTATTTTGAAAGTTAAGGGGTCTTTACTTCGTTTCAATTTATATGACATTGTTCGATTGGACATAAAATTTAAAAAATAAGGAAGGATTTTTAAAATTTTAAAATTGTCTTTATTAAAGTCACTTTAGTACTTACTTTTAGTTGACATGTACGTAGATTTGATAGTGAGTCAAATTATGAATATTTTATAACTTACGGGTTTATATATGGGTACTGGCTATGCTGGAACATGGACATGAACTTTTTTTTTTTTTTTTTCGTTTTTAATAACAAACAAATATATATCGATACACATAGAATTTCAGCTATCCTGAAATATCGACTAGGTTTATCTCATTAAAAGAGTTAAATATGACAATCATCTGACAACAAAAAGTAAATATACGATTATACGTATGTAATCCTTGTTTCATGTGCATTAAAAGTATACACACATATCTTTTTTTTCATCAGAATTTCAAACAGTTAAAAAAATTACTACTTTGGCTTTGATCTCACTACAATGTAAATATTTTCTCAACAAAGTAAAGAACGTATCCAATTTTCACCAAGTGTAACGACTATACAATTTAAATATCTATACTACCTTAAAAGCACGACCTCCCAAACTTGAATGTTAAATTACTATAATACCCCCAACTTAAAAGCAGACACCTTTTCACATTAATGGGTAGTAACATTTTCGAAGGTTTGTGACTTTTTTGATGAGTTATGATTTTTTTGAAGGGTCGTGACTTTTTTGATGAGTTATGATTTTTTTGAAGGGTCGTGACTTATTTGATGAAGCACGATAAACACCTTTTCATACTATTCTTTGTTGTGTATAAATAGACAAGTTTTCTCACACTTATAAGCTACAAATTTTGTAAGTTTTCTATTCGTCTTCTTAAACAAGAAGAATTGTGAGAGTTGTTCAATTATGCAATTATAATTATTTTGTGGGTAAACTAGATAGATCAACAAAAATTGATGCCACAAGGAGAATAGAAATACTCAACCTCAAACTAGAAGACTATCTAGATAATTATATATATTAATATGTTCTCATTTTTATAGTCATAAATATACTTTTGCAGCAACTTCAACTTGACCAGAAGTTAAATGATTTTTTGTTGCACAAACTACAACTTGGTGTTCACGTTGTGCAAAGTCTTAAGTTGTTCAAGAAAAATGATTTGATAAAAAATTGGTCTGAAGTCCTAACTAGATTTAATAGGTACTCATCAGTTTCCAATTTATTTGTTGCACTTTATTTTTATTCAGTTTAATATAGAATGTTTTTTTTTCTGGGGTTGGGGGCTCATCTTTAAGACCACAAAGCTAAAAGACGTTTTTATATATTCTACATATCCTTAAATTAAAAGTCTTTTTTGTTTTTAAAAATTTCATATCAAATTAAAAAATTAGACAAATCTATATGTATCTTTTTTTATGTATTCTACCTTAAAAGAATGAAATGCCTAGCTTAAATATTAAATTATAATAAAACCTCAAACATAAAACACTAAATTTAATATATCTTCTATAATTTATATGGTATTAAATTTATTTATTTATATTATATTAAAAACAAGCACCTTTTCACATTGAAGGGTAGTGACATTATCAAAGGCTTATAACTTTTCCGATGAATTGTGACCTTTTCGAAGGGCTGTGACTTTTTACAAGGTTGCAACTTTTCTGAAGAGTTGTGACTTTTTCGAAAGGTTGTGACTTTTTCAAAGAGTTATTACTTTTCCAATGAGTTTTGACCTTTTAGAAGGATTGTGACTTTTTTTATAAGCGACAATAAACATTCCTTCATACACAACCCTTTCTTGGCTATAAAAAGAGGGGGTTTCTCAAATTTTCGAACTACAATTTTATAAAGTTTTTCATTGTTCTTCTTCTTCTTCTTCATAAACACCCAATTTACTATATTTTCTATATTTTATATTATATTTATTTATTTATATTATAATATATTATATTTAAAGAAGACATCATTTCACATCGAATGATTACAACTTTTTCAAAGAGTTCTGACTTTTCTATTGAGTTATGACCTTTCCAAAGGGTGGTGACTTTTATGGCAAGAAATCATATGCACATGCTCATACCAACCTTTGTTAAGTATAAATGGAAGAGTTTCCTCACATTTTTAAACTATGATTTTTTTTTTTATGTTTTCTATTCATCTCTTCTTAAAAACTCAAGTTTGATTTACAGACGTTCTTAATGTTCAGTGAAATTTGAACGCTTCCTAACATCAATGTTAAATTATATAATACTGCAACTAAAAACATTCAATTTAGTATATGTTTTATATTTTATATCAATATTTATTTATATTATATTATATTTAAAGCAAGAACTCTAAAAATACAATAATAATTAAATAATCCACTATGGGGGAGGGAGGAGAAAGTATACTGAAGAGGTGTAACTAAGAGATTTTATGAGTGACTAACTTTCAAAAGTAATCATAAAAAAGTTCACATCCACTATTCATAGAAACTTATACTTTATCATTCATTTTGTAATTGTTTACTTAAATTTTTTAATTTTTTATATTCACATTATTTTTAAAAGTAGTGTAGTACTTGATTTAATATTCACGTGTAATGCACGTGTTTCAAAACTAGTATATATATATATATATACCATTTAAATTTGTTCGATATAAGAGACCGATTGATGACAATAATATTAAAAACAAAAAATGAGTGTGGAATTTAATCTTTTGAGAATAACATTTCACAAAAAAAATGCATTAAATTATATTCTTCAAATATTCAGTCAAGCACTTACAGATTCCACATGCTTAACTTGGAAAAAGAGATGTTTACAATAATTGACACCTGAATTAAACAAGATGCCATATAGTATATATGATTATTATATTTTTATTTTTATTTAATAAAAGACCAATAATCACAGCTTAGAAAGGAATCTTAAGAGCGACATATTTTCTTCTATTGCATATGTGACTAAATAAATCTTAACTTATTAGTGCATAATTTTCTTTTATTGACTTTATTAATGAGTTTAGCAAAGAAATATGCTATTTATATTAATCACCTTTATATATAGGTGAATTTATAATTTTCACTTTGATCTTTATGATTTTATTATCGCTTTACTCATTACACTTTTTAGAATTACGATTTCAAAATATAATATTTATTGAAACTTTAATGATGTTTAATTATATATATATTTAAGCTCTGTATCAAATATTGAGTTCAATTAAACTCATAATTTATTAGCGCTCTAGATCCACTCTTATATTCATTTTGATTTAAAATCCGATTTATATTTACACATTACACTGGACATTACTTCCAAAAAGAAATCTTTCTTCAAAATTCAAATCAAAGAAAGATTGGTTTATTCTCTCTCATAATTCGTCGATCAAATTAGTGATTCTCCTTTTAAATTAAACAAATATGTCTTGCTTAAAATATAAAGCAAACATACAATTAAATTAATGAAAGGAAAAAGAGTGAATAAAATACTTGTTATATATAGTGCACAAAAAAGAACTCTAACTTAAATTGGAAAAGATATTGTCCATTAATTCCTTAGAATTTTATTCTTTCAATGACTTAGCCAACTGGGAAAAATTCTCAAACCAGATAATTTTTAGAAATAGACCCTACAATTGGTACAAGAATAAGAAAGAAAAATCATATCATTTTCAATATATTCCCTAATCTATTAAGACATTTTCCCATGAGAGAATGATACAAATAACTATCCTTCCTTTACAAGCAAAAAAGATAAATATTCTTAAAGTAGACTTGACCATACTTGAATAAATAAAAAAAATAAGAGAATTAATTAAAGGTATGATTTGTTTTCAAATAAATGAAATTAAAGTTTTTTTTCCACTCGGTGTTCCGAGCTTATATTGGATCCCCAACTAAATTTGAATCGCGAACTGCAGGACTCATTAGGAGTGGTGCTCCCAACATGCCATACTCAGGGCTCAAACCCAACACTCTTGGTTAAGGATGAAACAGTCTCACCACTACACCATAACCCATGTTGATAAATTAAAGTAATAACATATGCTTATTTTTTTCCAACGTAGGTAGTTTAACAGGTATATGATCTTTTTAAATTATAAGACTAGCAGAAAATGTCAAAAAGTTGAAAACATATTGAATCTTTGATGAAGAATTTAAATAAACAAGTGAACCTCTTCGAAATGCCATACATTTTTAATGACAAAGACTTGAAGAAAATTATGTTCAGATTTTTCGACAAGAACCCATTAACACTTTGCTTTTAATTATTCTTTATTCTTTTTATGACCCAAATAGTTTAATTCTTTTTTTTTAAAGAAGAAATATTGTGAAGGTACAGAATTATATTATTAACCGATAAATTCACTAATCAGAATAACAGTGTACTACTAATGGGACTTATACCTAACCATTCAATATGATAAAATCTTCAACGGAATAGGAAAAGAAAAACAACGATCTCTATTCATAGAGTGTGTTCGGTACGGACGGAAATGTTTTCCAATTTTTCATATTGGCCTTGTCCTCTCCACCCTTCAACACACCTCATCTTTGTCATCACTTTCGTAGCCAATGGTGAAGCCATGAATTTGGTGAAGAATGTACAAGTTTTCTTATCAGTAGTGTTACAGATGTGCAAAGTTAAATATACACTCATAATAGCTAACATTTTAACCTCTATACATCACATAATTTTTTAATAAAGTTTGTACACCGGACCACCCTTCGCCTAAGGTGGCCCCGTCCATCCCATCCACACCACCCCACACCCCTATCCCCCACCTCTCGCTTATATCACTTATTTTTCTGAAAAATATTTTCCTTTATAACGAACACACTCATAGTTGTAAAACTGACCTTTCTTCTACAATAGTAACAGAGAATTATTGAACGACAATCCAAAGGGTCTATTTATTGTGATCTATTAGTGGTTGGAGTCTGATCATTGTCCATAGTTTTCTCATTTTTTTCTGTAGTTCCATTTCCTTCAATCAAGAATGAAAGAAATGACATTAGTAGTTATTGAGGTGGGGACATATTTATATAACATGCAAGTCCAATCAATCAAAGAAACTCACGGACAGAAACACTGATCCAAATTGGGACAAGTAGTAACATTCATCTACATACTACAAATTAGGAATGGTAGAAACTATACCAACTCTTAACTCACCATCTTTGTAATGTTACCTTCATCAACCTACAACTATGTCAAACATCCTTAGGTCATGGACAGCCTCACCTGGGAACTAGCACACCAATAATTTTACGAGAACGAGCTTTTCCTGAGTCGTTGCTCACATGTCGTTAATACAAACCCTATATAAATGATATGATCTAGCAGCTCAATGGCTCAGACATGCCCTTGATGAGAACAGCAACATGTAGACTCTTATAGCCTCATGAGAAGGGAAAAACTTAAGTGTGTGAATGAAGTGTTACATATGATTGGCATAAAGCCAATTGTACACACAGCTTGGACATAAGCTCATACAACCCATAAATATTGGAGACATGATCACCAAACAGTATAAGAGAAAACGGAGAAACGAGAATGTTACACAAGGTGAGCAACATTCCTACCAGCAGTAGTATAGACCAGAAGCTGATGACGCGAGTTGGGCAATTCACAGTATCCCAGTTTTGATGCATTGCCATATACCATCTTCATGGATACAGTTAGAGAGATCTCTTACAAGACACACACACACACATATATATGGATCAAAGGCAGAACGAGGATGAAATATAAACTTCAATGACAAACTTTATAGGCATTCATTTCAAAGAGTAGCTGAAACTAAACTGTTAAGCCAGTTCGAAATAAAGAAACTAACTACTTTACGAATCCATATTCTAGGACAAAAGATCAGATTCTTTTACTATCACATTACTGTAGGAAAGGAAATCCAACCATCTAAACGATCTCATTACAACAAAGAGAAGGTTTCCACATAAAGACAGTTACTCGGTCTGTGGCTCTAGCCAATGGAATAGGGCAGTATTTCCTTTGAAGGCAGCACTTTGTGGCTCTTGCTTTGGCTGAACCATTTCAATGGGTTTTGATTGTATCTGCCAAAGAGAAACAAAACACAAAGAAGTAAACAAACAATAAGATAAAATAAAATAAAAAGAAAGAAGGAACACTTCGGCTCATTTGACTTTGCAAAGAAGAAAAGATGATCTCGGCATAAACCAAGGTAACTGGATACCAATTTCACTCCCTTGTAAGTAACTCATGCAATATGTAATTAATTTATGCGGAGGGATAGAATATAGATTGAGAAAATGCATTTATTAACAAAAATGGATTAGAATACCTAAAATAGTGCAAATACCCTTATATCCATTTTTACTTTAAAAAATAAATATAAGCCAGCTTACTTTAAAGTAAAGCATGTGTAATAAATATAAGGCAGCTCTCAATTTAGACAACAAGTCACTTGACATGTAACTTCACAAATTCTCAAGATAAAAGGCACAGGACATACCTTGCACATCAAACTCTTCATTGTGGACTTCAACAGAGTATCGCCTACGATTGCCCTCAACCGTTTCTCAAATTCATCCCTACATATCTTCTTGAACTATCAATGTCGGAGAAGGGACCATAAGAGAAGAAAATCATTAGAACAACAAGATGAAATACAAAATTCAGGTGTAAAATGAGAGGAAAAGATTCCGTATATATACAAACCTCAAGCAACTCAAAATTTCTAGTAACATGGTTCATTTTCTCGGCAGTTACTTCATTGGAGATTGCATCAATCAACAAGGAGAATGGCACCCCAAGGGACTTTGGAATCCTCGCAGCCTCTTCTAGGGCCAACTTAACCAGTGATATTTGAAAACGATGACTTCCCTAAAGATGAAAATACAAAAACTGTTACCTAAAAAGATCTGCAGTTAATTGATGAACAGATACAATTCCAGCAAGGCTGCAAAACAGACATGTTTCTTGTAGGACATGTAAAACAGAAATGTTTCTTGTGCAGCAGATGAATAATACCGGTGTTTAAGCACGTGCAAGAGCAATTACTATGCCTTTGCAATGGTGTATGCAGATTATTTGTTGCACCACATACCTTATACTAGTACTTTACAATTGCAAACCCGTTAAATAATATCAAACAATCATCTAGAGAGTACTTTATCAAGTGCCTATGTCATCAATGATGTCCTAGATAACTAGCATGCATCTGAGGAAGTAACTCAACCATTGATCAAGAAGATAAATCGATACAATAAATATAAGCAACAAACATGTCAAAGCATATTAAATAACTTTCTGTTTTTTGATGTTCACTCATTGTGCCAAAGAAATTCAAGACATGGTCTTTCGAATTAGTGAACTTCCTCTTCTTTGCCCATTGTGCTTGATTTCTTTAGAAGTTTTTCAAAACCCTAAATTTATTTCAAAATCGCTTTTGTTGCATGTCCAACACCGTCTCTCCACAACTCCCCCATCTTTCAGTTCAATGAAGATCATATAATCAAATCCCCCCAACTACCTAAGTGTACAATATTGTAGCTAAACTTCCCAAGTCCTTCGGAAATGTATTTGTGGGTACCTGTTCCACAGGGCCCCGAGGACAAGTATTGACACCTGAGACATCAATCCGACTATCATTTCCAAAGCGGGGTCCTGTAAAAAGCGTGGTAGCGTTAATTCAAGTGCTGCATGATTTTTCAATGAGAAATATTTAAAGTTTTCCGCAATTTTTAAAATGCTAAAAATAAAAATAAAAGAGAAATGCACAAAAGGAATCCCTCACATATCTAAAGAATCTGAAATCAGCAACAAACTTGTCACTTTCATTTATTTCACAGATCTAGAAAACATTGAGAATTTCACCTCATAATTCTTATATTCAAAGTTTTTCCAGAAAGCAAATGTCTCAAAGGAAATATACTATAATTGATCATAGATTGGAAAAATAAGAGTATAGTTGATAATATACCGTGTCTAAACCAAAATTGGTTCTCCTATTTCACTTCCCAGTCAAATGAATAATCCTTCACTAAGGCATAAATACTTCTTGTCACTTTGAAATGAAACAAATGTTGCTTGTATACTTTCGACACACTTACTAAATAACTAAATCTTATTGCCAAAAGACTAACTAACTTGAAATTCAATTTTAACTCCAAATATTCATTGAGAAGAATTTGGTTATGAGGAAAACTAGGGCCCAAAGTAGAGTTAAGATACTGTACTTTTTTCGGGCATTTGACTTTCACAAAGATAAAAGTGAATATGATACTTCTGAAAAGTTTAACAAATAAGGGTGAAGTTTCCATTTCAAGGAAAGAGACGTGGGAATGGCCCGACATGAAAAGAGAGAGTAATGTGAAGCAGGCTCCATGGTTGTAGACACTAACAACAGTTTCAAAAAAAATTGTAAAGAGTTATAAGGCCTATACAGATGGTATCATCCTGATGCTTCAATATACGAACAAAGTGGAGATTACCTTCAACTCCTGGAGGAATTCTGAAGCTCACAACACACACTGGGTATATATGTGTATTCAAATTCATATTCCAAACAACATAATGAGTAGGATTCTCCAGATCATCAACTCCACTATCGTATTTTTCATCACTGGGATGCCATTGTTCAGATCCGCAGTGCAAAGGTTCCATATTACCCAAAATCACACGAGCAAAAACCATGTAATGTACGCCATTTTCATCAGCATCGCAATTAATAGCACTGGAAGAGAGGAAGAGAGATAAAAAAATGAAGGTTGATGTTAGATCCTCAAAGAAAACAGTAACAGACATAAACAAGACAAAAAAAGAGAGCTTTCTTTGTTAGTCGTGTGGAGATTCATATTACGAATCATACAAGAATATAAGTCACTCCTCTTCACTGAATAAAAAAGAAAACCTACAACATTCTTTTCTTTAGGGCTTAGGTATTGTTTTCCTCTTTTTCTTTTCCGAGGGGTGGAGCCGTCAAATGATTAGGAAGTACCAAATCAGAAAAAGCTTTTAATCTGATAACTGACCACAGTTTGACCTTGTGGAAAATGCAAAATATAATCAGTTATGAATGATGTTCGATAAAGAGAATGTATTCAAACCTTTTGGAGGCACAATGGAGAGCACTAAGGTGAACACCAACTCCAAATTTAGGCCTATACTTAGGTCCTCCAGGTGCAAGGCCGTACTTCATAATTGTAGATATCAAATCTTTGGAAGCGGCAAGCCAAGCATATCGAATATTTGCGTTTCCACGATATTTTTGCGTTATTTCAACCTGCTTCTCAAAGAGTTCCAAGCGAGTTGTCAAATAATTACTAGAGCATTTGGTAATTTTGATCTCATCCTTGTTACGGATAACATTCATTCCCATAATAAACATATTTTCGACAGATTCTGCATTCACCAATTTCAGGCTAGCTACTAAGTCAGGAGACTGTGTTTCCTGGTTCTGTTTATTTTCTGCAACTTGTTCCATTTTTGCATCTGACTTTTTATAATCAGCAAATTTTTGACTGTCTTTAAGAGGATATACTTTAATCCTCTTATAACCGATATTTGACTCTTCCACATCTTCTTCCAAATTACGATTATCACGTCCATTTAAGTCAATGTCGAGTTGCAACTTAATATCAGTTATCCTATCTGGCTCAGTTGTCATGAACTCTTCAGTTCTCTTTGACAGGGTTTCAAAATTCCCATGCATTTCACTGCTGATAAGATACGACTCAGGGAAGAAACACCTACCTACTTCATCTATCCAGGCAATAGGTTTCTGTAAACCATTTATCATATCTATTTGAACCATATGTAGAATATCAAGAATTATATGAAAGTCACAAACTTTCACCTCAATAACAGCCTTTTTTTCCCGAAAATCTTCTTTAACTATAGGAATAATATCTTGAGGGAAGTCGGTCCATTCACCGTTCTGATAAAACAGTACACGTTGCGGCAGTCTGCTTCTCTTAAAGTTCAGGTAGTTCTTGTGTACAGATTTCCTGAGATGTGATTGACTATTAGACTCGCAGTGAACGATCCTTTTCCTCTTCTCAAGCTTGCTATCACAGTTGGATTGAATTGATATTTTCTCACTGCTGGCTCTAAACAGATGTACCAAATTCTGAGAAGCCACTTTACTCTTTTCTCCAACCACAGTCCTACGGCCACTATCTAACAATCCAACCCCCTTTGGTTCCATTTTATCTACAGATATAACTATCTATTTACAAGTACCAAACAAAAAGGCTAAATACTAATAGTAAAAACCATCTGTGATAAATTTCCGGGAAGCTACATCATATAGAAGAAAATGCAAAACCTAGCAAAGAAAACAAATAGGAAGTCAATAGTCAAAAAAGGAATCCATAACAGCATCTTCGTGAATATATCAGTTGACTGCAACTTAAAGGGCTTTGTCCAGCTTCAATTTTATTAGAAAGCAGATACTCGACAAATTGAACAAAAGCATTCCATAGAAATATAGAAGTCCATACATATATTACTAAAGCAACCGATGCCAAGTGAACACTTGAATAGCTAATTGGTCTAAGTTTGTAACACAAAAGTATACTTCATACTTGACCACAGGAAAGGTGAGAAGATAAACATTGCGTCCAACGGAAGCCACAAACCATTTACCATTTTTGAAAACAAAGATATATTATATTCTAAGAGGAACAAAAAAGTGTGAGCAGAACATAGGTTAGTTTGAGATACTAACCAACTTCTGCACTGCACGGCGATTGCTGTACAAGTCAATTTTCTCCATAAAGTCAGTGTAAAGTCAACAAATTCTTACCTTTTGCACAATGCTAAACTAACAGAGATAATCTAATTGGCCTCCTCTGAAATGTAAATTTTGTCAGTTTCCAAATAAAAACAAATGTACAATTCATAAATAGATGTTTGAATTCAAACTTCTGCACTACAAAGCAATAAATAATTGAAAAAAAAACAATAATTTTTTTCTAAAAAAAAAGGAGAGGTCAATGTTCTCCATCAGTATTTCTCCTAAGTTTATTGATCCCACATCATAGTCCACCATTTCTCTTCTCAAAGAGAGAAGATTTTTCTCTATCCCAATCCATCCATCCCTTCGTCCTATCATATTATTGTATACGAAAGACATCCTTGCTTAGAACTCCCCTATATATACACATATACACACTCCCCTCCCTCTCTCCCATTTTACCTGTCGTTTTAACTCAAAAAAATTGTCCCAAAATAATTGTAACTTAAAAAATTCATAAGTAAAGTTGGCAATTGTTTCCAACTATAACCCTTAACATTAAAGAAGTAGTTCTTTTTAATACTGCTCAATTCTCAAAAAACATTTGAGAAATACTCCCTAGGGTTTGAACTCATTCCCATTTCAAGACTACTTTAAAAACTTTCACGAATTTAAACTATTAAAAAAAATGTAGGTTTTGAAAAGATCTTTCACAGAGAAACGCCACCTACTATTCAATTTTTTTAACTTTGATTTTCTCTACCAAACCCTAACTTTCAAATCACTAATATAATTAAAAAAAACAAATTTAACATCTTAAACTCCGCCCAGTCTAATACCCACCATATAAAAAGGCAAAAAAAATGGTAACACCGAATAGGAAATCAGTCATAAACAAGCAACTAAACTCAATTAAATCGCAAAATTAATCCCAGAAAAAACTAAAAATGCAAGCGGATACTCCCAGAAAATCAAAATCAGGTCACAACATTTCCAGAATAAAGCAAATCGAAACAGATTAATTCAGATCTCTAAACTTTTACAAGAAAAAAAAACATAAACAAAAAGGGATTCTTACCACGATAACAGATATCCTTCATTGATTAAAAAAAAATGTTATCAAAGCGCAGAGCGGAGAAAACAAAGCAAAGCAAAGCAGATTAGCAGATGATATCAGTGAAAAAATTAGAGTAATTTTTTTTGTGAAATTGTTTTGTGAAATTCAACTACAACTAAGAATGATTTTTTATATAAATACAATGGTTTTGAGAAATTCAACTACTAATATACAACATTAATTACTGGATTATCCAAATTTTATTACGTTGTAGACTTTGAATATTTGGGTTTTATAGCTTTGCTTTGGCGCAAAGAAAAGGAGGAAAAAGACAACGGCACATGGAGGGAAAAAAAAAACTACTTCGCCCTTTTTTGTTTTACTATCTAAAATGGAGAATATATAGTTCTATAGTATTGATTTTTTTTTCTTTAATAAATTAAAAATTATGTAAATTAGTATATTTAAACAATAGAAAAATTGGTGCTATTTGTTTGAATGAGAAAAGTAAAAAAAAAAAATTCCAAACTTGAAATAAAAAATTAGATTCAACTGAAAAGTGAATTGATTTTATTATATCAAATACTTTATTTTGAGAAATTAATTTCTCTACTTTTGATTAGTTGTGATAACACTAATATTATTGGTAGAGTAAAAAAATTGTTACTATAACAATAAAGTCATACACATGAGGAGAAAACACAATATTGTGAGATTATATTGGTCACTCGTAAGTCGTAATCATCAATATTAATTGTATTAAAATTTGTGATAATTTTGTAAATTCATAAACTAAGGCTTTAGCAAAAAAAAAGTCTAGAGCACATTGAGGGGATGAGATTGAAGCCGCTAATTTCAAGTGTCATATATGAAGAAACTCAACTTGAGACTAGAGATTCAATAATCAGGTTCAATGGAAAAAAATGAATCATATGATGACTCGTTAGAAATGCACTAATATTAATTTTTATTCTCTCCTTATAATGTAAGTGCATCTATCCTGTAATGATTTGTGGAGGTTGAATTTACAGACTCTTAATGAAAGTTTTTATCTTGTATAAGTGGGGTGTCAGAATAATAGGAGCACCCTTGACAAATTTCACATATGTGAATGTAAAAGTAGATCACTTTCTATGAAAATGAACTTGTTCTCAAAAACACTCAAGAAAATTGGGATAGCATGAGGCAACAATGTGTTAGGTATTAAAGCTTATGTCAATACCTTGGTTATTATGTATAAATATTAATATTTTATTTTCCTTAAGTAGTCATAATTCATGTTTGAGAGTAATATCGACTCTAGAGTAAATGTTATTATTTTATTAAGTGAATGTTCATATAGAGCACACCTTCATTATATATAATGATCTCCCTTCAAATAAATTAATGAAGATCTATCTTATTTTAATATTAAATTAAATGGGGATTGTTGGTCCTTTTATATTTTAATATTATAAATGCAAGATGAAGTTATTATCCTCTCACTTGGTGAATCATATCAATTTTCTTTGTGGCATTTGTGCCTCTTTACTTTCATCAATTATGATAGAATGTGGTCATTAGTTATTTATAACTTTTGTAATCTCTCACTCATTGTTCACTTATTATTCCATTTAGGGTTGCTCATTTGACAGATCAGGCGGATAATTTTACTTAACAGTTTGGTCTATCAATTATTATTTTTTATACGTACGAATCCGCTAGTCAACCGACAAAAAATTGATTGATTTAGTTTGGTAATGAAATAGCAATAATCGGACGATGCATCAGATTAGCAGTCAAGCTTGAGACTTGGGTAATTGAGTAGCCCAAATTCCTAATCAGAGAACAAAATTGAACAAGAAGAGTCGAAAATTAATATTACTATTAGGGTTAGTAGTTATAAAGTAATATAATAATAAATACAACAAAAAACTAAATGTGCTTTGAGTTTTCAATTTAGGATTAACGGGATATAATTATATATTATGGCAAAATATCAAATGAAGCTTTAATCTTTAGGGTTAATATTATATGTTCTTTATTAGTTTATATATCTAGAGTAAAAGTGTACGTATGATAACTCTTAACGGCTAATTGTTTACCAAATAAGGAAATTGAGTAATCTGTTCCCGCATCGATTTGTCGTTAATTATGAAATTTTAATTCATTCACTATCTGTTTATCTGATAACCCAATACCAATAAGTCAGTGAGCTAATTTTATATTGTTTTATCGATTACAGTTCGATTTTGAACACCCCTACTCCATGCCATTCTTCACGACCTTCAACTTGCGAGATAAAAAACCTAACACCCTTAGAGCTAAATGCAGATTCCACCATTGTTGTTTCGATGTTACTTAAAGGTCATTTTCGTTATGCTAACATAATCTTTGAATGCAAATCATTGATGGAGCAGCTAGGAATCTCAACCTTGGTGTATGTGTACATGAGCAGAATATGGTAGCGGATGTGCTAGCTAAGGAGGGAGCGACCAGAGGGACCCACGATGCTCCTAATTTTTGGGAAGTTCCTCCACTGTGTTCCAGACAAGCATTACAAGTAGACATCGACGAAACTTTTTATTCTAGGAGCATTACGTTTTGCAAAACTTTAACTCAAGGTCATACCACAATCAAACATTCAAATATTGGGGATCCCCATCCAGTTTTTGTATTAGACACTTTCTGGTTTTCTAAAATGAAATCCGTGATTAATAAAAAAAACTCATTTAGTAAGTTACTTATTTCATTTACTACCTCATAATCTTTCTATTCATTGTAAGGAAGAATTCCTCATCTATAAATACTAATGCTCTTACTTTGTTTTGTAGAGAAAAAAATATAGAGTAAGAAAAGATGAGAAGCATTATTATGTTGAGGTTCATAGTTATACTGTGAAAGAGAGAGTTGAAACATAAAAGATATATCTCATTTTATGGTACAATACACCAACAAAATCTACGGGCGGATGTCATGTCATCTAAATATAAGCTGATGTTAGAAATATTTATTTTAGGAGTGAGGAAGAGAAAATAAAATCACAAAGATTAAGGGTGAGATTCCCTTGTACAATATTGGGAAAAATGTGCATCAACATTCGATTCGCTTCAAATTTTTTCAACTTTAATTCGATAATTTAATTCAGTGAAAATGAGTGAAATAAAATAAAGAGCAAATCAATCACGTCTAAAGTCTAAAAGACTTCAAACTTTTTAATATGCAGCAAACATATATATATATATATTAATTAGGCCAAATACATGGTGCACACCACACAACATATATACATAGCAACAAACATACATAGTAGCAGTTCTCACTTGTTCTTCTCACATATGCAGATTGCAATTACTGCTTTGGAGTTCACAGGTAGTACTTAATAGGGGAAAAAAGATTTGAGGTTGGATGACTGTTGATAATTTGGAATAAATTAGGTATATGAATTTTAAAAAAATCTTTTAAATAAGAGTTTAATTTTTTAGTATATCAAAAACCGTGACTCTTAAAATCGAACATCAAATAAAAAAATACGACCTTTTAAAAAAGAAAATCAAAACCCAAATCAAAGAATCGAAAAACTGAATAAGTTCGTTCCGATTTGATATTCATGCCTATCATATACGAATATTAATAGATGAATAGGTTAACTAAGAAAATAATGAACCAAATTAAGTAGATGTTTGGTCCTGTTTCATTGTGAAAATAATCCTTTTTATTATTTTAAGTTCTCAAAAAAATTAACATTAAATTTTTATGACCAAATATATGTATAGGAAAAAGTGAGATTTGTTCAAGTTAAAATTGCCCTAAATATTTGAGTAATTTTCCGAAATGGAAAGGAGGCAAGCAACAAGTGTAGGCATATCTGGTCACAATAAATAAGGCAATGAAGTTAAAATTTTGACCGTGTTGATTGCTGCCTTCACAAGTAGAGTAAACAAAGTCCGAAAAGCTCCATCGTTTCATAGCCTATAGAATTCATTGAGCTACCCCCTACTTCACAAATCATCTATATATAAAATCTACTTTTCGAGATATACCCATCTAACTATCTTTCTCTCTCTGCGCCGTTGTATAGAGGGAAGTAGCGTTCAAGATGAGTTACAACAACGATCCGTAAGTTTTTCTTTTCCCAGAGAAGATAAAGGGTTAGGTTTCGATCGTTTTGATTTTGATTTAATGTTTGTATTTGTGTTGTTTTTGATGGATTTGGGTGTTTTTTGGAAGACCCTTTTGGTGATGAGATGAATTGGAGTTTCTGATGATGAAATTGATCGGGATTTTGGGGATTTTTGGTTGGTCTGGGTCGTTTTTGGATGACCCATTTTTGTGATAAGTCGAGTTTGGTTTTGTGGTTGATGAATTGATCCAGATTTGTGTTGTTTATTTCTCGGTAGGTTGTTTTCTGGATGACCTGTTTTGATGATGAGTTGAATTAGGGTTCTGATAACGAATTGATTAGAAAGTTTGTGGCTTTTTGTGTTGTTTTTGTGTCGATTTTGGATGACCCTTTTTGGTGTGATGAGTTGAATTAGGGTTTCCAATAATGAATTCATTGAGATTTCTTGTTGATCTTTTTTTGGGTGTCTGTCCTTTCTTATGATCCATTTTGAACAACAGCTAAAATTATGGTTTCTAATGAAGATTTTGTCTGGAATTTTTTGTATATTTGTGATTTTCTGTGGATCTGTCTTGTTTGGGATTGACCCTTTTGGGGGTGATCTGAATTAGGATTTCAGATGGTGTATTGATTGGGATTTTTTCATCTTCCAGGTACATAGATGAGGAAGGAGAGGCATTGGTGGATTTTGATGAGGATGTCCGATCAGATAACGAGCAACAGGAACAATTCCTTGGTGACAATCTGGACGATGATGATGCATGGAATCAGAGACAGCGAGAACGGTCACCGACCCCGGTATATGATGATCTTAACAAGTCTAAGCCCAGGAAGCGGTTGATTAAGAAATCTTCGGCTAGAGAGAACACACCGGATATTGGGCTAGGAGATGAGGAGGATGCTTATGGTGGTGCTGCTGATGATAACATGACCGGCAATGTGCGTGATGAGTTGGACGGCGGTGGTCCTTCATCGTCCTCTGCCGGTGGTGGAAAGAGGAAGAGGTTTGGCATGGAGTTTAGTGAAGACAAGAGGAAGGAGAAGAAGGGGAGAGAGAAAGGAGAGAAGAAATTTAAGTTGAGGAAAAATGGGGGTTACTCTGGAGGAAGCAGGTTAAAGGACCAGGAGGGGGATCGGGAGATGAAGGAGATGTGGGATACCATTGCTGGTGGTGACTCTGAGGTTTGACCCATTCTCTCTGTTGTTATCATGTTTCGAATAGTTTTGTAATTCTTCATGTATCACAAGAAACTCTTTTTCTTTTCCATATTTGGGGATCCTGACTTGAATATGAGTTACTGAAATTTCCTCGTCAGGAAAAGCAAGTGTTACTAATGTTGTTAGTTTAGTCTCTAGGAGCTAATAGAGTTGAGTGGATATCCAAATTGAAGGCAGTTTGGTTTTAATGACATGTTTGTGATGTGTTTGTTTTCAAATGTAGGATGACCAAGAAGGTCCGAAGAACGCCGATGATGATAACTTCATTGATGATAGTGGTGTGGATCCAGCTGACAGGTATGGAAGCGACAATGAACCACGGTCTCCCAGCAATGCTCCACAGGTAGAATTTTGGATCCTTGTTGTTCGTTCCTGATATATTTTCTTATCATCATTTCCCAATATTGCGAATGCTTTATGCATGGTGTTTAGTAAAAACCTATATAAGGGTGCTGATTTTGAAGCTTTGTTGCTTTTATCTGGAGTGCTTCGGCGCTTGTGAAGCCAATTGGTGGTATGGATGATATATTTGTTCTGATTTGATTCTTTTCAGGCTGAAGAAGGGGAAGAGGATGACGAAATCAAGCAGCTCTTCAAGGGAGGCAAGAAGAAAAAGAAAACTGAAAAGAGTGCAGCAGAAATTGCATTGCTAGTAGAGAATGTTATGGCTGAGCTGGAAGTTGTTGCAGAAGAGGATGCCGAGCTGAATAGACATTCTAAACCTGCTATAAATAAGCTAAAAAAACTCCCTCTTCTCATAGATGTCCTGTCCAAGTGAGTGAGCTTGTCATTTATTTTTCATGGCAGTAACTGAATTCTTTTTGGAGGCTGATAGATGTACACTCACACTTCCCAATTTCTCAATTTGCAGGAAGCAACTTCAGCAAGAATTTTTAGATCATGGAGTGTTGACTCTTTTGAGGACTTGGCTTGAACCCCTTCCAGATGGAAGCCTGCCCAACATAAACATTCGTGCTGCAATCCTAAAGATCCTTACTGATGTATGACCATGCTTTCTAGATTCGACTTAGTGATTTATCTGTTTGCAACTTTGCAGTTAATGTTATCTGACTTGACACTTCTATGTTTCGTGATGATCATGTAGTATCCAATTGATCTTGAGCAGTATGATAGAAGAGAGATGTTGAAAAAGAGTGGTCTTGGAAAGGTACCTTTCACGTAGAAGTAGCAGCGTAATAGCTTTCAAGATGGAGGCACACGGGGGAGACTTATTGTTTACTTGCTTGATGTAGGTTATTATGTTTCTCTCGAAGTCAGATGAGGAAACTACATCTAACAGGAAACTTGCTAAGGATTTGGTTGACAAATGGGTAAGTTGGATTTAACTATTTATTAGTTTCTTCTTTCCCTTTTTGAAAGGAAATATAAAAGGAGGGATTCTCTGTTGGGGGGCCTGGGGCTTAGCTTTCTCCATGTCTTGGAGTGTGAATAATCTTTTGTCTGCTAAATTGCTGAGTTGGTTTTCAAGTTCAATACAGTATCTTGAGAATATATTAGGCAACATCTTTCCAGCTTTAGCTTATTTTGTCGTTCAGCTATATACCTGTTTTTCTGGGGAGGTTGGAAACTGTAACTCATGCTGTGTAGGTAACTATGTATTTGGTATTTCGAAATAAAATGGGGTTATAGGATTTTATTTCTTTTTGGATGGGTCCTTTCTTTTTAATAGAATTATCCTTATATATTTATATTTACAATAGGGCATCTTACTACTAGCAAATTTTTCACCTAAGAACACAAAAAAATATTATCTGTATTTGGTTATTGCACAGAATAGGTGCATTTCAATGTGAAAAAGCTGACATTTGATTGTTTTTGATCCAGAGTCGACCAATATTCAACAAGAGTACACGGTTTGAAGACATGAGAAATCTGGAGGATGAGAGAGCTGCTCAATACAGGCGGCCCTTGAAAAAGTATGTAATATTTTCAGTTCTTCTACTGGTCCTCATATCAGTTGTAGTCTGAATCTTTACCATCCATAACTGTATTTTCTATCTTGTCACAGACCCATGAATAAAGCATCAGGAATGGAATCCAGAGACGATGACCTTGACTTGGCTGGATATTCACAGTAAGATGTTCTGACTTTGCACCTTTTGATCCAAGTATTTTTGAATTGGGTGCTGTGAGCTGTCTGCTGCATCCTTATTTTTTCTCGTGGTTTAATATGCTTGCATATCTGCAGAGGCCAAAAGTCTGGTCAGTCATCTGGTAGGCAACTTACATCAAGGCCTGAAGCAATGTCAATGGATTTTGTGGTGCGTCCACAGTCTAAGATTGATCCTGACGAAGTTAGGGCCAGGGCTAGAGCAATGGTTCAAGACCAGCGCCGAATGAAGGTGTGTACCTCTTGCTAAGTAAATTTGTATTTATATTATTTTCTTCATTTCACTCTCGTTAGTTTCTTGGCACTAAAGATAAATAGGAACTAAAAGGATCTTGATGCCCTTTTTAATGAAGCTTCTTAATTTAAAAAAAGGAACAGAAGGGGGATTCTTTTTAGGACAAGGCTCCTGATATCCTTATCAGAGGTGCCAGTAATAGCTTTTTGCCTAAAAAATGAAGTGCTCAATTTGGTGCTCATCTTGGAATCCCTCCTAACTTAGATACTCTTGTGAAATCCTTTAATTTGGGGGAAATGATGTAAATTATAATGCTGGAGTCTCTCCTAGTTTTGGTTTCAGTGAAAAAATCTTGTTGTGCGTGGGAACATCATATTAATCATCCTCGGGTATTCTTAGTTTCAGTGAGTGGGGTTTATGGTGTGAGATGACCCTATATTTTTCTCCTATTGAGTATAGTACTATTTTAATCTCTGGAGTTTGATTTTGTTATGATGTTATTTCCTTTGCTGCTACGTATTAGGAATGGGTTCTCATCTAACACTGAAATATTGGTATGTTCATCGCAGATGAATAAGAAACTGCAGCAGTTAAAAGCTCCAAAAAAGAAGAAACTCCAAGCCACAAAACTCAGTGTGGAGGGTCGTGGCATGGTGAAGTACCTCTAGGCTGTGTTTATTGTGCTTGCCCTTGTTAGGGTAAATAGCCTGTTGGCTCAGCTACACAATAGTTCCATGCACTGGAAGATGGGTGTTCTTCCGAGCTTAGTATCTGGACAGTGGCTAATTGAAGTGCCTTGTGAATGTGGGACATGGTCGCATCATTTTTGAAACTAGTTTGAGGGCTTGTAGTATGTTATGCTGATTATCAGTCGCCATGATTAAGTGGTGCCGCATGTTATCTACTTGTATTATTCCTTTCTTAGCAGCTTTCTGAGGATGTCTTCTTCCTTATAATATGTTGGTGTGTCAGCTATACCCGTTAATTTTGTTTCCCTAGTTCACAAATAAGTGGTGTAATTCAAGTCATAGCTGTTGCTATGGGTGATGCAACTTGGAATACTATTATTATTGCCGTTTGGCATGTATCATGCTGTTTTCCTGAATCTCTTTTGCTAGGGTTCCTACCCTTTCATTTGCTTGCTAGTTTACCTTGTGAGTTGAGAAAATATATGTTGGCATCTATTTTTTTTTATTCAACTCCAATTTTTTTTTGGGTGGGAGGTTGTTTTGGAGAAAATGTATGTGTTAGGCAGCGTATCATGTTTGAATTCAGAGCTGGCAGTTCACTTATAATGTTCTCTTTGTCAATACTTCCAATACAATTCCACTAACGACATGCTAATTAGTACTCCTTGTTTAAAGGTAAGATTTATGTTTGATATATTAGAAAAAAAAGAGAAGGGGATAGCCATTCTTCTATCATTGTGTTAAAACTCACCGTGAAATTACACCTATTGAAGTTCTATGTTTAATTTGTATAAAAAAATATTATAAATAATACTTAACAGAATTCAATAGAACATGCTTTTTTTAAATGATGTGAGAGCAAAACAAAGAGACATAATTCCAATCACGTCAATATGCATATTTCTAACAGCTAGTTTGGATATTCATTATATGTTTGAATTGTGATCGCTTTTGTTACTTT
>JAJOOO010001590.1:0-47041 GCA_029582685.1 Solanum piurae
TAGTAACTGAGAAAATCATCACTAAAGCAATATTGCTGGTGCTAGTTGGGGGAATCTTGGTAAGATCTCCTATGAAATATGTGTTAGAAGACATACTGGAGACCTAATGTTTGCTCAAGTTGAGGTTTTCCAAGACACACCAAACACTGAGGTAGAGGCAACTGCAATTAGAAAAGCTCTATCTTACTATGTTGTAAAAGATTTTACTAATTTCATAATTGAGAATTACTATCTTTTGATTAAAAAAAAGTAAGAGAAGATAGGTGGACCACACCTTTGCACATTAGTACAATAGTAGAAAATACAAGAAATTTCATAGAGGTTTCAGAATCCAGGTGCCACACATATCAATAGAGGAAAATTCATTTGCAAATTTTCTAGTGAATCTTGTTATGAAGGAATAAGGCAAATTAGAATACACATCTTTCTTTAAATTACCTAAGCAAGGTAAAATATTGCTTAATATAGACAACATACAAGCTCCTAAAATCAAGTTTCGTCTCAAAAAAATTTCAAACAGATTACAAGAAATGAAGAAAAACACTACTCCAACATAAGAATTTTAACAGTGTTAAAAATAACAAAGTTGTCAGTACCTAATATAACATATAGAAACAAATTTTATCATGTGTTAAACTCAAATGAACTAATGTCATCTTAAATAGGTATCAAATTAAGGGTCAACAACATTCATGCACCCTATCACATTTAAAAGTTAAGAATTTAAGTTTTTTGTTAATGTGAAATACAACATACCTTTACAAAAATTGAGAAGGATGAGTTGAGCCAGAAGAATTTGGAAGACTTTGCCCTTTTACAGATCAAGCATTGCTTGCATCAACATGTGAAGAAAGGTTAGATCCGGCACACCCTGGTAAAGGAAAGCTAGATCGTGCATTTAACTGATTGAATTATAATGTGCATTTCTTCCTTAAGAGAAGTGACTTTATTGTCATGTACTTCCTTAAATTTGTCTCTCGTAGTCGTACTAAAAAGAAATTTCATTTTGTATAGTCCTTAATTCTTGCATCTACCAGAGGAGTAAATATTTACTCACTTTCTTTATATTTTAAATTTTATGTCTAACAAACAGAGCATGAACAACTGATTATTGATGTTGGAGCATTGCCCATCTACTTAATTTGCTTAAGAGGCACAAAGATACTCAGAACATTCAAGAAGTCAATGGTGTAATTCGGCGGACAACTGATGTAGTCACAAGTCGTGATCATGAAACAGTAGCATCAAAACACATGTTTGGTTAATTTATTCTTATCTGATAACATTGTTATTGAAGAATCTACAGAAATAAGACCTCTTTTTTTTGGACTCCTACAAATGTTGCTAAAAAAAAGAACACCTATACAGTTATGACATGATGATAGTAATCACTCATGTTTCAAGCAAAAAAATATGACAAATATTAAATATCTACCAGGGAAATAGGTGAAGACTAATAACAAACCTATGACACCTTCTTAGTATGGTTCAACATTTAAAAAATGTTTCAATTTGTGTACTTGAACAAAAAAGCAATGTTGTAGATGATTACAGACCGACATGTTTAATACAAGTTGTGCGAGATCAAGGAGGAGATGGAAGGACTTAAACAGGCAGCTATAACTGTAAAACAATTGTGTTTGTTCCTAGCTAGATGTCACCATGGTTGATGTTCCTACTTCACAATCATTATTCAGCTACATATAAGGTATTCTGATAAACCTAAAGACTAAGATTAGAGAAATTATTGAATTCCTATATTTACCTTGGAAATTTCCAAGACAGCAACTAAAATAAGAAATAAAATGTAGCAATAAATAGAGAACAATTGAAACAAAATTCATGCAGATTAAAAGAGCACATGAAGAAGATGTGGGCATGTGTGCTTTGACGTAGAACCAAAACATAAAGTTGACATTACCTCAGAGTATTTTTTAGCCTAAACCACAAATCACGGTCATTATATTCAAGAACTGTAGTACAACACAGTCATTACAGGATATTGAAAATTTAGAATCCACATGCTAAAAAATTTATTGCCCATGTATCAATGTGAGATCAAGAGAGTACACCAATGCAAATTTTGGTTTTTCTTCCAAAGGAGAAATAATATAAGAAGTAAGAAAAGCATTTTGAATCAGAGTACTCCTAGATAGTTGTATTTAGCAAAAAATACAAAATATTGATTATAGTAATTGAATCAAGTTTTAGGATAACATATCTTCTAATACCTGTAAAATTTGTATCTTTGAAAAAAAGGAATAACAACTTGCGCATGAAACATGCCTTGGGGATGCAGCCTGCACATATATGTGTCGATAGATAACTTCTCCCTTTCAGCATCAGTTTTTAGAGTCTACATTTTAAATAAACTATGATTAAATTCTAACTAACTTGATACATTGTATCCTACACTTTTAGGATTGTGAAAATAAAATAGTAGATAATTAACCGCACATACCACTGAATTAGCTCTTGTTCCCTCACACTCATTTCGATCGTCTCTAAACATATGTTAAAAAATTATATTAAAAATTCTCAATGTTTCTCAAGAAAGTTTTCGCAGTGAAATGCTATCTGATTCAATAATTTGGATAAGAAATAAGGATACTTCAGAAATAAAAATAATCAAATTGAAGAAGTTAACCTGAGCTGATTCTGTGGCAAAGGACTCCAATTCTGAAACATAAAAACCATAAGCAATGCTACCTACTCAACACATTAAGGTATTACCAAAACACCCTATACACCAAGTCTTACCCACGTACCCAAAACTCATAATGACTAAGTAGGGTTCTACTTCAATAGCACATAACAACAATGTAGCCAATCATACTAAGGACAACATCAAAGTCTAGCATATCAAGTTTATCAAGTCACAAAATACAAGCAACACCAGAATCTAATAAAGCATAAAACACATACCGGTAGTCTTATTCAGAGGACACTCTTGTTCACCTCTAGCTTGGAGAGCATAAAACCTATTTTGCCTTGGAGAATTCCCATTCGAACCACTAGGGACAACTTGCTTAACCTTAGCCTTCATCTTTGGACAATTTCTCATCCTGTGGCCACTCTCACCACAACTAAAGCAACCCTCACTACCGGCCAAACACCTACCCTCATGTATTTTTCCACATCTAGCACAAGTAGGACATAGGGACTCACTACTAATTCCTTGCAGTTTAGGGTTAGACACCCTATCTTCACTATACTTAGAAGCATTGGAGTAGACTTGCCCGGAAAACCTTTGTTGATTCCTAGAACGACCATGTTCATCGGACCTCACATGAGAGGAATCACCATCATCATTTCTAGACCTCTTTTTCTCACTAGATCTCTCTTTTAGTTTTGCCTCCTCAATTTGTTGAGCATGAGTCATAAGAAGAGAAATGTTCATATCATGAACAAGCATAGTCGTACGACATTCTTTCACCACTAGATTGGACACACCCAACACAAACTTACTCATCTTAGCCCTACGATCCGCCACAATAGATGGAGCATACTTACATAGTTGGGTAAACCTCAAGGTGTATTCCTTAACACTCATACTACATTGCCTAAGGTTAATGAATTCAAGCACCTTAGCCTCTCTCATCTCTAGAGGTAAAAACCTATCAAGAAAAGCATTTTTGCACCTCTCCCACTCTATGGGACTCATTTCCACCAATCTAGACTTTTTCCATTGATTAAACCACACTTGAGTAACTCCCTTAAGTTGGTAAGTGGCTAATTCCACCTTCTCTACCATAGTAACTCCCATAATGTCTAACACCTTGTAGACCTCATATATAAACTCTTGAGGATCTTCCTCCATCTTTGACCCATAAAACTCCAGAAGGTTCATCCTCATAAAATCCCTCACTCTTGAAGTGGTCGTACCCACAATTGGGTTCACGGGGGCTACCACCTCTTTATTGTCTTGAGCAGTCACGACTTGAGCCAACACTTGGAAAGCCGACCTGAAATCCGCATTTGATACATTTTCATTTAAAGGATCATTCGGAGCTTGAGGAGGAGCTTGGTGAGGAACTTCTTGATCCACATTGTCTTCCTCATTCCTTCTAGCGTTTGCACTTGTAGTAGTCATATCTTGAAAACCATCGGGCATGGGTTAGGAGAAAGACCTTATAGAGTTAAACTCAATGGAACGACTTAGAGAAGTGAAGAAGCGAAGTTTCCTAACTTCTAATAGCCTCTCATTCATAAATGTGGCACGCTTCACACCTATGAACAATACTCTACTAGACGTGGTTTGAGACATGCTAGAACCATTCTAAATCTTGTGCTCTGATTACTAAGTTTTTCACAACCCAAGGGTACCCCCTGGTGTAACACGACGTACAAGACCCCGATGGACCTCATAAAAGACACTTAGCTTTCATAAGATAAGATAATAGAAAATGGTGCAGAAATTTAAAACATTTTCCAATACTCAAAGTTCATAAAATGAAATGGAAGTCTTTAACACTTGTCACAAACAATCTAATACATGAAAGTCTTGGGACACATCTCATACAAAAGTTCTAAACATAAAAGAAAGACAAAAAGGAAAGGTGTTCAAATCCTAGATGCTATGAGGACTCACCAAATCTTCACTTGCTTGTTTTACTAAGATCCTAACCACGGGAATGGAAGTCAAGATCGCCGGACCCTACATTTGATAAGAATGTAGGCAAGAGTATGTGTTAGTACAAAATGTACTAAATATGATGGCTAGCATAAATCATCAACATAAGCATATCATAGGCATTAGTCAACATAAGACATATACAATAATCATAAGAGATACATCATAAAGCATAAACTATAAGCATAAGATATAACAACATAGTCATAGGCATAATCAATGCATCTAGATCAATATAACCTAAAATAAACACATCATAAGTTACCTTCAAAGCATGCTTGTGCAACGCATGGATAAGACCCCATAAATATCACCCATGCTAAGCAAACCCCTTTATGCCCTCATTCTTATTCATCATCTTTTGATCTCATCCTTAGCTTAATTCTCATAGACAAGAGAACAGTCACCTTTAGTCAAACATGTCAAGGAACACAACTATAGCAACAATCCAAGCTAATCTAACATCATGCAAGTAAATCTCATATTATAACATACTTACAATACTTCCTTGAAGTAATTTTTTTCATTATAAACATGCTACTTTGATTAGGGTCTTGTCCCTCATATTCATACTAATCGTGGAAGAGTATCTCTCTACTAGTCCGCAACACCTCATCACTCATGAATGGTTATAATTTACCAAATCAAGGCTATCAAGGAAAAGCACCATACTATGCTAGACCAAGATATCATGGAAATCATACTCTAATGCAAGTCCAAGCTACTCAAGGAAGGGTACTATTGCTCAATCCAAGCTATCATGACATGAAGTGGCCTTACCAAGTGAGGCTATCATACAAGCATCCTCTCATGCTAGTTCAAGCTACATTGGAAGGGTATGATTTCTCAATCCAAGGCTATCCATGAGTTCTACTATCTCAAACTACCATGCATGGTCTTGTCTTACCAAGTCAAGCAAGCTATTCATGAAGGGATATCACATCACTACTTCAAGCTAACATAGTTCATTCATGATTTGATTCATTTGAGGTGAGCAAGCCTTTCAACCTAGAATCATTTATATGAGTAAACCTTTCACATCATGTTTATTATGTGTTCATGAGAATAGCCTTTTAAGCAACACGGCATCAATATCATGATCATTTACACTTTACTCTCAAAGTGTTCTTAAAGAATTTACATAGGTTCCATAAGACATTCATAATCTCATACACTCATAATATAGGTCATGTGGGTAAAGTCCTTCTACAACAATACCATATATAAATCAACATACATATAAGCTTCACTCTCAAAGCCTTAGAATTCATATATCATCATATTAGCTTTATTCTCAAGCAATACTCTTAATGATCATCATGTAGGCCTAAAACTCAAGAAATTATAGTCACATGTTTCATTCTTAAGTAATTCTAATCATATATCATCATATATGCTCAATCTCAAGCACTGCTAATCATAATTCTTCATATAATTTTGAATCTAATCAATTCATGTCTATATGCTTTAATCTTAAGCAATTCATATCTAGTTTCTCTAGTATCAAGAAATCCATAAAGTAATTCATCAATCTTAGAAGATCACATCTAAGCCCTTAATTTCTCCTTTCATGGCTTTAAACTCAACTATATCAAATTAACCTTAGAATCATAGTTTAATCATGGATACATGTATAATCATACTAAAATCATGCAATTCTACTATAAACAATCACAAACAATCATAATCTACTTTATTGGATCATAACCTATAACGTTAGAAGAAACCCTACATTGACTTGGGGAATTCTTCTTCTAAATTAGGGAAAATATGGGGGCTTCATGGATGAAAGGAATACATGAATTAATAATACATAATACCTTGATTACAATATCAACAAACATTGGAAGAATGGAGACTTGGCTTGACCTAGCTTGATCCTCTTCTTCTTCTTCACTTTCTAGAGAGAGAATAATTGAGAGGGAATTGGGTTTGTTTTTGGATCTTGAAGTAATGACTAGAATGACTTAATTTAGGGGTATAAAGTTTTTATATAGGTGGTCTGGATTAGGGTAAAATGACACCACTTAGTCCTAATTAAAATCGGAAACCTCAAAGTACCCCTAAACTTAACCATCCAAAACTGTCTCACTGCCTCATCCACGAGACCCCGACCATGGGGCGTAGGTTGACCTACGTCCTGTACTGGTTGGGTGTAGTTTGGGGTCTGAGACATGGGAAATTGGCTTGGACCTACGACCCCTATCCACGAGGCGTGGACCCACCTACGGAGCGTGGGTCCTATCGTAGGTCACTGTCTTAGGCAATTTTCTTGGGGCCTTTTTCATGGGTCCTTGAGGGGTGACACCTTGATGTTCTAACATGCTAAACCCTCTATTTAAGTTTGGGATGTTAAAACCTATGAGTCGAGTATTCATGAGATTAGTAGTATCTTTGAGTCCTTGAATTCTGGAGTCATTGAGTTTCAAGTATTGAGTTTTTTATATGGTTATTGAAAACCTTGAATTGAGTTGTTCACGTCCATAATTCGGCATGAACCCTATTTTTATAAGTCTTTTAAAATTATTCATAGTTTGTTTAAAGGCTTGAGTAAATGAGTATGAGGAAAAGTAGAGTCAAGTTTCATTTCTTTAAAATGAATATATGGGAACTAAGAATTCCCAAGAGTAAATGTTTTCAAATTTAAAAGAGGAGGAAACAAAGATTTCCAAAAGAGTTTTTAGAATTTTGAGTACCATCTCTTTTAAGAGAAAGATTTTTGAGTAATAATCTCAAAACACAGAAAATTTATGTTTTCTTAATAACATAAAGTATATTTTTGGGAGTAGTATTGAGCACCGATATGGAGAGAGTCCTAACAACTCACAGCCCCCATAAACCATGTAGCCAACTTCGATAGAAAGGGTCATACTTTTTAGATGATTCCTTGTTGCTTTTTTGCATATACTAGTGGATCCACTTAGTTAGTAGGTTTCATACCCCGACAAAGTATAGGACAGTTCTGGAAGCATGGGCTAGATGATGTATCATCACATAGCTCATAGTGATGGTTGTCGACTAGAGAATCTCCAAAACAGAGTTAGTTTTTATATTTATATACAATTGAGTTATTATTGTATTTTTGTATACAACTGAGTTATTATCCATTGTTTTAAAATCTTTCACGATATTGCATCTTTTATTCTTGATTTATCCTTGAGTATCTAGAGTTGAACTACGTTTCATATAGTTGAGTTGAACTATGTTTCACAGAGTTGAGTATTTTATTGGTGAGTTGAGCCCTATTTCTCGAAGTTGAGTTGAACTATGTTTCACTGAGTTGAGTATCTTACTATTGAGTTGAGCCTTATTTTCTCAGAGGTGAGTTGAACTATGTTTCATAGAGTTGAGTTGAGTATTCTGTAGTTGAGCCTAGTTTCTCTGAGTTGATTTTAACTATGTTTCACTGAGTTGAGTATCTTACTATTGAGTTGAGCCCTATTTTATCTGAATTGAGTTGAACTATGTTTCATTGAGTTGAGTTCAGTTGAGTTGAGTGAGTTGAGAAGAAGTAAGTATGTTTCTTTTCCATTAGTTCAAGCTTCTGTTTATTCTTTAGAATTCCCCTTACATGCTCGTACATTCCATGTACTGAGCCATTTGTCCTGCATCATTTCATGATGCAGATACAGGTATTTGAGATCATCAACAGGCATTTTGTTGAGGTCATGTGATATTCCAATCAACTTTGGTGAGCTATCTTATATTCCGTAGAACTTCACCTTTATCCTACAGTTAGTAGTTTTGAGGTGTCGTGGGTCTTGTCCCGATATCCTTCTGTAATAGTAGACGCTTCATAGATAGACAGAGTTGAGGAGTTTCTGTATTTACTTTTATTTTGAGTGTTGTACATACTTTTAAAAAGGTTGAGTATGTGAGTTTATTGAATTTATTTTAGTTTTACGCTTTTGTATGCTTGAGTTAGTGTTCCGCATGTAGCCAGCCAGGATGAGGGTTTTCTTGGGGACCAGGAATGGTTCTTGTGTGACGGCCAAGTCCAGGGTGTAGGCTCGGATTGTGACAATTATCCACTCTAATTAATCTCTTTCGAGCATCAACCAGAGAACGGAAGTAGGAATTAATTTTGTAACCTTAAGGCTTAAGTTAAGCCCAAGATAGATAGACCAAATAAATACATGAACAACAACTAAACAGATCATAGTGCAATACCTACTACATTAATTAACACCCAACCCCATTGGAGCACCCCTAGATCTTGGGGTTTTAACCATCCATCACAAAAAGTAAAGAAAGTATACCTTCCATGGAAGCAGTCATGGGTAACTTGAAATCAAGCAATTAAGAGTAAACCCACTTTGGATTTAACTTCAAATTATCGAATTCAAGATTCAAATTGTAAATGTCACGACCCAGGGGTAGTCCCTAGATGTAACATGGCGTATAAAACCCCGAACGACTCCATACAAGCCAATTAGCCCTCATAACATAAGAATAGAATAATAAGAGTAAAACAATAGTCCAAGTCCAAAACATTTTATAAAACGTAAAGCGGAAGCCTAAACTCTTGTCTCATCATAGCCATTACAATAGAATGAAATTGGTCCTAGCCCATACATCATGTCCAAAAGAGAAAATACATGAAAGAAACTAAACAATAAGAGTTCATCCTCGAAGCATGAGGACTTACCAAAGTTCGGAAATCAATCAAATCATCAACTAGCCACGAAACTGAACACATAGAATATCGGACTCTACATTTGGGTAAAATATAGGCAAGAATATGCGTTAGTAAAGAACAATGTACGAAGTATAATAGCCATGCATAAAACATTTAAAACATGCTAAAAGGGACACACTTCATTTCATGACATGCAATTGACCAAGTTAAGCATGATATAAAAGAGTTATAAAACATAAGTCATAAATCATGGTCAATGCAAGCTAACTTCTTCTTTAAAAGCTTTGAACTCAAATGCGATACTTCTTGAAGTAACCTTAGTTCATTATTACTTGTGGGGAATTAGCCTTACCCGACATTGATACCATGTGAGCTATAACATGATCCTTCGGTGTCTCCCACACCGAAAAGGGTTGTTCTACTTGTCGAAGGTAGAATCTCAACTTCTAGATTAAGTGCATCCACTAGCTAATCAACATATGGGAGAACATAGTTATGGTATAAGGAGATTGCTTATATAAACCCGGCCTCCATTACTGGAGAGCTTTCATCTCATGAGATTGCTTTGGAAACCCGGCCTCTACTATGGGAGAGCTTCCATCTCATATTCAATATCCACTCGGTGCTAAGCATATATCCCACAGAATAGTTATTAATTCTTGACTTATCTCATAATCCATGGAAAGGTGCCCTTGGACAACCAAACCAAGCTAGTTTCAATATGGTAGCTCATTTTCTTTGATTCAATTAGGTGAGAAAGCATTTCAACCTAAGAATCCTTCCAATGTGAGGAAACCTTTCACATCATACTAGTTATGTGTTTATGAAAATGTCTTTTCAAAAACACAACAACCACATCATCATTGGTACTTTACACTCAAAGCACCCTTAAAACATTTGCATAGATTTCATAAAACAATGCATAAGTCCATAATTCACCTCTTGAGGTCAAAACCTACTTTCAATCATCAATTCTTATAAAACATGGGTTAGATATGGTTTTCATCATAAACACATGTAAAGCTTGCAATACATGCTTAATTTCATAAAACTCTTCCTTGAAGATCAAAATTCCACATCATATGATTCATAACTTTAAAACATGGGGATTACATAGGTTCATGGGGGAAATCAACATAAAATCATCATGTATCATCAATTCATGCATAAGAGATCATAATTCAATCATTTAAATCAATAATAAAGAGAACCCATGATAATTGAAGAAAACCCTAACTTAATTGGGGAATTCTAATCTTTGAAATATAGGAATTTAGGAAGTCCATGGATGAAAGGACTCCATGGATGAAAACCGTCATACCTTGACTCCAATTGCTAGCCTTTAATGGAGGAATTGGGACCTTATCTTGAAACCCTAGATGAATCCTTCTTCTTTTTCAAGTTTCTAGAGAGAGAATATTTGGAGAGGAATTTGGTTTTTTGTTTGTGAAATTTAAAGAATGAAGTAAATGGGCTAATTTGGGGGTTGAAAAAGCTTATATAGGGGTCTTAGTGAAGGGTAAAATGACGTAGTATTGGAACTAATTAATTATGAAAATACCCAAATGCCCTTGGAAATAACTGACAGCAGTGACCCACGAGAACCCCACTTATAGACAGTGGATGGACCAACGGTCCGTCCTGCACACTCGTGGTTGGTGGTCAGAGAGTTTTGCCTAGACCCACGGCTCCTGGACCACGGACCGTGGACCCACCTATGGTCCGTAGGTGCAGTCATGGTGTATGCTCTGGTGAACCTCTGAGGGACAAATCCACGGACCCACCTACGGTCTGTGGCCCACAACATAGGCCGTGGTTGGCCCCTCGTGGATGGCACCTAGAAAGTATGAATTTTGCTAGGCTTCCCTCTTTCGAATCTGAGATGTTATGATATATCTCTCTTGGGACCATTCGTCCTATAATGAAATTTTAAACTGGTTCTAAAAGAGTATGAGCGGAACTAACAACCTAACCTAAAATGAAATGCATACAACCAAGGAGGAACTATCGACTCTAAGCTAGGATGCTGTCAAAACATCATAAGAGTGGTGAAACTAACTCTATCAGCACATCATACATGCAATGCACACAAACAAGGAGGAAACATCAACTCCAAGCTAATCATACTCAAATGCATCATAAGGAAGTAGGAACTACATCTAGCAACCCAATATGCATGAAATTTCAAAATTTCTCATGTTCAAGGAGGAACTACCTTCTCCAAGCTAAAAGCATGCTCAACACAATCTCATGGAGCCCATATGCAATTTACTCTAAAAAAGCATAGCTAAAGCATGTTCATCAATTCATATCATGAAGTCTATAGACAACGCATACTCAATGCACAACAACATGAGGAAAATTAATCATATAAACTCATTTTCTTTCAAAACACAAGTTTTCAGGAACATGCATCACATAAGGAAATCATGGAAACGCATAAAAACACGAAACTCCAAAATCAAGGACAAACCAAGAGGAACTCATTACCTCAAGCTAGAATAGGAGTAGAAGGAAAGAGATGAGGGTATCGGGACATCATATCGGCCTCGTCCTCTTAAGTAGCACCCTCAACTAATTGATTCCTCCACAAAACCTCCACGGAAACTATTTCCTTGTTTCCTAACTTTTTGATTAGCCGGTCTAGAATCTCTACCGGAACTTCCTCATAAGAGAGACTTTCATCAACTCCCAACCCTTCTAGGGAAACTATGGATGTTGGATCTCCAACACACTTCTTAAGCATAGAGACGTGGAAGAAAGGATGCAAGGATTCCAACTCATTTGGCAAATCTAACTCATAGGCAACCTTGCCAACACGCCTCAAAACTTGATATGGGCCTACATACCATGGACTAAGTTTTCCCTTATTGCCAAACCTCATCACACCCTTTATGGGTGAAATTTTCAAGTAAACCCAATCGTTAACATCAAACTCTACATCCCTTCTTCTCACATCGGCATACGACTTTTGTCTACTCTGAACCATTTTCAACTTTTCCCTTATAAACAGAACTTTCTCCATGGCCTTTTGTACCAATTCAGGACCTATTAGAGAAACTTCACCCACCTAAAACCAACCTATGGGGTGATCTACACCTCCTACCATATAGGGCCTCCAATGGAGCCATATCGATACTCGAGTGATACCTATTATTGTGAGCAAACTCAATAAATGGAAAATGGTCATCCCAATTACTCTTAAAATCGATCACACAAGCCCTTAAAATATCTTCCAAAGTTTGGACTGTAAGCTCCGCTTACCCATCGATTTGGGATGAAAAGTCATGCTAAGGTTAACATTAGTGCCAAGACCCTCCTAGAATGACTTCCAAAATTGAGAAGTGAATTTGGTGCCACGATCAGAATTAATGGACCAGGGCAATCCATGCAACCTTACCATTCCTCTCAAATACAACTTGGCATAGTCTTCCACCGAATAGGAAATCTTGATAGGAAGGAAATGAGCCGACTTCGTCATCCAATCTACTATCATCCAAACAGTGTCGTGTTGTCGCCGGGTGCGAGGAAAACGAACAATAAAGTTCATATTCAAGTCCTCCCACTTCCAAGTAGGAATGCTAATATCTAGGGAAAAACTTCCCAGGTTTTGATGCTCAACCTTAACTTGTTGGAAATTTGGACACTTAGCCACAAATCCCGCAATATCCTTCTTCATCCCATTCAACCAATAGACCTCCCATGAGTCACAGTACATCCTGGTTGCTCCCAGGTGAATGGAATACTGCAAACTATGGGCTTCTGCTACAATATGTTCCATCAAGTAATCCACATTTGGAACACATAATCGACCTTGGTATCTAAGTATCCCGTCTCCTCCTTGGGTGAAAACCTCAAAAGATTTCTTGAGCACCGCCTCTTTCAATTCTACCAAAATTGGATCAAGACCTTGTTTGGCTTTCACATCCACCACAAAAGACGATTCAGAACCATTGTGAACCATAACACCACCTTTGGTGGAGTCCACTAGTTGAACACCTAATCGAGCCAATCTATGAACATCTCGTACCAACTTTTTCTTTTCTTCTTCAATATAAGCAACACTACCAATGGACAAATGACGAAGAGCATCCGCTACCACATTAGCTTTACGGTGGTGATAAAGGGCACTCATATCATAATCCTTTAATAACTCAAGCCACCTTATTTGGTGAAGATTCAAATCCTTTTGATTAAACACATATTGCAAGCATTTGTGGGAGGTAAACACATCTACATGAACTCCATACAAATAGTGCCTCCAAATCATTAGAGAAAAAATGGCTGCCGCTAACTCAAGGTCGTGTGTAGGATAATTCTACTCATGGATTTTAAGTTGACTTGAGGCATAGATTATAACCTTCTTATTTTTCATAAGCACACACTCTAGCTGAATTCTCGAGGCCTCACAATAAACCACAAAACCATTTGTTCCTTCTGGTAAGGTGAGCAGAAGTTAGTATATCCTTCAACTCTTGGAAACTCTTTTCACATGCTTCGGACCACACAAACCTAGCCTTCTTTTGAGTGAAATCCATCATAGGTGAGGAAATTTAAGAGAAACCCTCAACAAACCTTTTATAGTAACCAGCTAAACCCAAGAAACTTCTCATCGCACCCTTCCATGAATGATAATGATGAACCTTGAATCGGTAGGCTTATGTCACCCTTTCATGAGGATTCAATGAGCTTTTCTAATAATGTACCTTAAATCGGTAGGCTTATGGCACCCTTTCATGTATTAACTAATATACCTTGATCCAAAGGCTTATGGCACCCTTTCATGTGTTAATCAATGTACCTTGGGTCGATTGGCCTAAGGCACCCTCTCATGTGTGATAATGTTAAAGTATTGAATTGCTCTATGGGAACGTAAGCTTAGCACCGAGTGGATATGGTAAGATTGAAGCTCTTTCCATGTTTAGGCTCAGTTTCAATGAAGATCTTCCTTGTCCCATAACTATGTGCCCACATAGGATATTAGCTAGTGGATCCACCTAAGCTAAAATGTTACCAGTTCTACCTTAGACAAGTAGACCAACTCTTTTTGGTGTGGGACATGACACCAGATTTCATGTTAAGATCACATGGTGTATGTCGATTAAGGCTTATTCCTATCATATGAGATACAAGCTATAGTTTCTCAAAAGGTTCTATGAAGTGTGGTTGGTAGTATGGGATGCCATTCATGCATTGCACGAGTAGACTTTGAAAGGGCTATGGTGTGATTCTCTAATGTCTTAATGTCTAATGATATGAATGTGTTGTTAATGAATCTAATTAGAATGTTGACTAAAAGTCTTAATGTAACGATGCATGCTTTACTTGGAAATGTTATTATGAGTTACTTTCCTTGTCAAGATTTACTAAATGTGAATGTTTCTTATGCATGAGTATTGACTAAAGACGAATATGAATAATGGTAAATTCATCTATGGTGGCCTCAAAGTGGTACTTAGTAGGAATAATAGTATGGGATGCTATTCTTACATTGCACAAGTGTAGCTTAGGGTTACTTAAGGTGAAAGTACTAATGTGTTGTAATTGCTTATATGTTGAATATGTTGTATCTTTTGCCTTTTATACTAAAGTTCATGATGTTTTCTCAAAATTGACATTGGATGGTTTTCAACCAAAATGCCCTTTTTAAAGAAAGATTTTTTCATGTCTATCATACTTAGTATAATTTTGTGTGCTAACCCATATTTCTTCTATTTTACTACAAAGTGTAGGTTTCGGCATTTGAGGCAGTTTCTTCCAGTTCAAGCTTGGGCTGTCTATTCGTCAAGCTTGTGGTATGTCCTCATGGATCCGAGGACAAGTGCTCTACTGTCATTTCATTTCTTCATTGTACTAGATACTTTTTAGACTTTCTATTGTAAGGGCCGTGACCCTACTTTTGATTCAAGATGTTTTTAGATTGCCATGTGAGACAAGTAGACTTCCGCTGTTTTAAATGATGTTTTCGATTGTATAGATTTATAAAGAGTTTTAAATTCTGCACTATTTCTATTATCTTATGTGATGACATGCTATGAGGCTTGTATGAGACTTTTTAGAATATTATACGCCGTGTCATGCCTGGGGTGTAGGCTCGGGTCGTGAAATTACTAGAATCCACAAACCTGATACAAACTTATTTATTCCATCCCTTGAATCCGCAAGCATTGACAAAGCATACATGGAAAATTGAGTGAATTTTAGAGCATATGCCCTCAAACTCATACTTTCTTGTTGAAGGTTAATGAACTCAAGCACCTTGGCATCCCTCATGTCAAGGGGAAAGAACCTATCAAGAAAAGCGGCATTAAATTTATCCCAATCAAGAGGACCCGCATCTTCTGGTCTCCATTTTTTCCATTGGTTATACCATATTTGAGCCACACCTTTCAATTGGTTAGCGGCTAACTCTGCCTTTTCCACCGGCGTAACTTTCATGATCATCAAAACTTTATAGACCTCATCAATAAATTCTTGAGGATCTTCCTTAACTTTGGAACCATAAAACACTGGAGGATTCATTCCCTCACTTTTGAAGCCGTCGTACCCACATTTGGGTTCACGGGAATCACTACCTCTCTTTTACTTGGGTCGTCATAGCTTGGGCCAATAATGTAACGCCCCGAAAACTAGTGAACTAAACCAGAGAGTTCAAGAGTGTTGCATGAGAGTTTTAGAGTTTCATGAGAGGGTTTAAATCGTAAAAATGATTCCCGTACATAGAATGAAGGTTTTAGGGTTAGGGCGTCAAGGTACGACCCCCTAAGGACCACCCAAGGGGTCCTTGAGGAGAACCCTAAAATAGCCCCCAAAAGCTATCAATTGGCAGTACCTACGGATGCCACCTACTGGCCGTAGATGGACCCACGCCCTGTGGATTGAAGTCGTGGGTCAAGGCCTGAGTTGGCCTGCATTTTCTAGCCACAGACTAGCACCTACGGAGGTGCAGAATGATCTATGAACCCACCCACGGTCCATGGGTGGGGGTTTCATGAATGAGGGAAGTTTTCAAGTTTTAGTTTTTAAGTTAGGGGCTTGGGAATTAATTAGTAATTAGTTAGAGGTTAAGGGAGGTCGGTTAGCTAGTAATTAAACAACCTATATAAGCCTAATAGACCCCTAAACTAAGTCATTAATTTATTATTCAAAGAACCCAAATTCTCTCCAAATAATTCTCTCTCTAGAAATGAAGAAGAAGTAGACAAAGAATACAAAAAAGAAGAAGAAGAAGAAGTAGACAAAGAATACAAAGAAGAAGAAGAAGAAGAAGAAGAAGTAGACAAAGAATACAAAAAAAAGAAGAAGAAGAAGAAGAAGTAGACAAAGAATACAAAAAAGAAGAAGAAGAAGAAGAAGAAGTAGACAAAGAATACACAGAAGAAGAAGAAGAACAAGAAGAAGAAGAAAAAGACGAAGAAGAAGAAGAAGAAGAAGAAGAAGAAGAAGAAGAAGGAGAAGGAGAAGTAGAAGGAGAAGGAGAAGGAGAAAGAGAAGGATAAGGAGAAAGAGAAGGAGAAGGAGAAAAGGAGGAAGAAGAACAGGAGGAGGATGAGGAGGAGAGGGAGGAGGAGGAGGAAGAGGAGGAAGAGGAAGAGGAAGAAGAGAAAGAAGAAGAGGAGGAAGAAGAAGAGAAGGAAGAGGGGCATATTTCCTCCATTGTTTCAAGCTGGTATTACGGATTTGAATTGTGGTATGTTTCCTTATTCATCTATGGGTTCTTCCACCCATAGAGACCCCTAGTTTTTTCCCCAATTGTGAAGTAAAAAACCCAATTCAGGCTAGGGTTTAGGTATGATTCCTATCTAGTGGATAATACCTAATTATGATTGTATTATCATTGAATTATGATATAATGATGAATTCATGTGATTTGTATGGTTAACCCTAGTCTATTTGATGAATGTGATATTTTGTGGGTTTATGCCATTAGAGGTAAAATTGAAGGTTCATAGGTGATCTTCTTGAATCAATGTCATGTGTACTAATTGTTCAAGGTTAGGAACATATAATCGTGAATTGAACTAGACTTTATTGAATATGAAGGATCATAACTAGTGAAGTTGAACTTGAACCTTTATGATCAATTCTGACTAGAATCACCTTCTAATGAAGAATATGATCAGAATACCTTAAATTTAGGTATGAATGATGATAATAAGAAGTAAAGATTTGAGTATAAGGCTTGTAGCCATTAATGTTGATCATTAGGGTCTTGAGAGTAAAACCAATGTAATGATCTAGATGTGCTAAGGCTTTGAGAGTAAAGTCTAAATAAGAATAGAAGCTTAATGGATAGAGTTATGGTGGAAGATCTTTGCCTACCTAATCTACCTAATAAATGCTTGAATATGTGAAGTGATAGATTCACTTGAGTCATGATTATACTAATTTCTAATGTAGAATTCTAGATATGGTATTATGCATGAATATAGCTGACATGAAAGGTTCTCTCACATATAATGATTCTAGGTGGAAAGGTTTTCTTACCTAAAGTGAATCTAAGTCCTAGGACTATAAAATGTGATGAGGCTTGTGGTGATTCCCCTAAGTGACCTTTACATGATAGGAATGTGTGGTGAGTTCCCTTACTCCTAATTAGTGAAACATGGGGAGTGTGAAGTGATTACCCTTCATATATGTGTGACTCCCAAGGCAAGCGATGAATACCTATTAGCCTTTAAGTTGATCATGGAGGCGATTACCTATGATCATTATGTGATGATGTGGAGGCGAATACCTACATTACACATTAAAATGAATATGGAGGCGAATACCTATATTCCACTAATAATGAAGATGGAGGAAAATACCTATGATTCATTAATTTGCATGACTTGTGGAGACTCCCCTTGTCCTTCATGATGAACTAAACATGTATTCCTTGAGGTGACTCCCCTTGCATTTGTTAACATGAGCATGACTAGTTTGGATTGTAGCTTTAGAGGCCCTCCAATACATGCATGACTAGGAGGTGATTACCTTTGTCTTTCTTATACTAAGAGATGATAAAAATGAATGATGAACCTAGAGTGTCTAACTTAGCATGGGTAGGATTATGGGGTCTTTTTCATGCATGGCACAAGCTTGCCTTAAGGTGACTCATGAGGTGTTTCTTTTAGATGATGTATGCTTATATAGGATTGTGCTATAGTTGCCTTCCTTGACATGATATGATTGACTAAAGGAGATAGTTCCCTTGTCTACATGAAGTAAACTAATAATGAGACCAAAGTAGGGTAAATATGACTATGATGACTTAAAGGTTATGCTTAGTGTGAAGGGTAGTATGGGATGCCTTTCATGCATTGCACAAGTGTGCTTTGAGGTTACTTAGGAGTATGGTGCCCTTATGGTAGAGAAGCTTAAGACTTGACCATGTAAATAGACTATGATTAAGATGACCAAAAAGGTGGTACTTATCTTGGGTGGTATTATGGGATGTTATTCATGCATTGCACAAGTATGCTTTTAGGTTACTTGAGAATAGTCCTATTATGGTATAGATGACTAAGAGTCAAATAATGCTTATATGTTGCTTATGTTGGAGACTTTGCTTATTATGATAATATTGTCTCTTATGCTTATAGTTTATGTTGCATGAAGTATTTCTATGATTTTGGATTATGTCTTATATTGACTAACCCTTGTCTTATGCTCTTATGGTATTATGCTAGCTAACATATTTAGTGCATTTTGTACTAACGCATACTTTGCCTACATTCTAATCAAATGTAGGGTTTCGGAGATTGAGTTCCATTCTTGAAGATAGATTTCTAAGGAGCAAAGGAGTTGAAGAATTGGTGAATCCTCATAGCTTCGAGGACAAACCCACTAGTTACTTTATGTATTTTATTTTCATGTTGAGACTATTGTATGGGCTGTGTCCCAAGAGTTTTATTCTAAAAGTTGTGTTAGATGGTTTGAGACAAAGTATAGAAATACTTTCGCTTGCTTTTATAAAATTGACTTCGATTGTAAAAAGTTTTAAATTTTTTGTACTTTTCTATTATCTTATGTTATGATATGCTAAGGCCTTGTATGAGACGCCTTCGGGGTCAAGTACACTATGTTACTTCTAAGGGGTACACTTGGGTCGTAACAAACTTGGTAATCAGAGTACAAGGTTTAGAATGGTTCTAGGATTGTCTCAAACCACATCTAGTAGAGTCTTGATCATAAATGTGAAGCACTCCACATTTATGATTAGGAGGCTATTGGATGATTAGGAAATCTCACTTCTTCATTCTCTGAGCCATTTCATAGAGTTTGGTTTTAATAGGCTCTTCTTCTAATACGTGCCCATTGGTTTTAGGGTATGGCTAATATAAGGGCTAATGCTAGGAGAAGTGAGGAAGGAAATGTGGATCAAGAGATTCCTCTCCAAGTTCCACCCCAAGATCCTCCTCAAGCTCCAATTGACCCTATTGGGGAGAATGTGACTCATGCAGAATTTAGGTCCTCTATGCAATTGTTGGCTCAAGCTATGACGGCTCAAGCCAATAGGGATGTTGGGCCCCATGTGAACCCTAATGTGAATTCCACAGCCTTAAGAGTGAGGGAGTTTAATAAGATGAAATCTCTGGAGTTCTATGTCTCCAAGGTGGAGGAAGATCTCAAGGAGTTTGTAGATGAAATGTGTAGTATTCTTGATATCATGGGGGTGAAATTGGTAGAGAAGGTGGAGTTAGCCGCTTACCAATTGAAAGGGGTAGCTCAAATATGGTATGATCAATGGAAAGGGAGTAGACCGGTAGAAGCGGGTCCTATAGAGTGGGAGGTGTTTGAGAAGGCATTCCTTGATAGGTTCTTTCCTCTAGAGTTGAGGGAGGCTAAGATGCATGAGTTTATCAACCTTAAGCAAGGTAGCATGAGTGTTCAAGAGTATTCCTAAAAGTTTACTCAACTCTCTAAGTATGCTCCAACCTTAATGGAGAATTCAAAGGCTGATATGAACCATTTCATGATAGGAGTATCCGAATTAGTAGAAAATGAATGTCATATAGCAATGCTTATAGATGATATGGATATCTCACGTCTTATGGTTTTCTCCCAACGAATGGAGGAGTCAAAACTTAAGAAAGAATCTAAGGAGAAAAAGAGGTCTAAGTTGGATGATGATAAGTCCTTGGATGATGAGTCTGAAGGACATGGTCGCCCTAGGTTTAGACGAAAGTTCCTTGGGCAATGTCCCTCAAGTACTCCTAAGTTCAACCAAAAGAGGGTGTCTAACCCCAAGTCTCGAGAAGAGGGTAGTGAAATTCTATTGCCGGGGTGTAGTAACTAGTAAGTGTGAGAGAAGGCATGAGAGTGAATGCTTATCGGGCTCTAATGTTTGTTTTGGTTATGGTGAGTTGGGACACAAGATAAGGCATTGCCTTAAGGTTGATAGAAATGAAGAGGATAGTCGTTGTAAGTCCCAACCCTACCCTTCCTCCGGTCCAATTGGTTTGGGTGAGAAGGCTCCAAACAAGAACAGATCTTGAGCTCTCCAATCTAGAGGTGATCAAGAGTGACCTCCTTATGTTGCTACCGGTATGTGTTTCATGCTTTATCAAGATTTCGGTGTTACTTGTCTTTTATGACTTGATGTATTTGAAATGATAGATTGTTGGAATAGGGTGTTTAAGTAATGCCTAGATGGGTTGAATGAATAGACTCCTCTAAGAAGGGTAGAAGTGTAATTCACCATAGTTTAGAATCATCTTGTGTGATGGATGTGAAAGCTTAGTGATGACTTACTCCGACCTTAGAATTGAAAGAAATGATGCTTAAAAGAGTTTGTATAGGCTTACTCCCAAGGGGGACATAATGTGCTTAGATAGCAAGGTCATTGAGTGTCCTTGATATTCATGAGTTAGATTTGCTTGAAATTTCCACCTTGAGAGGTGTAGTGAGTATGAGAAGTTTAGTCCCGGTTCGGTAGGCTCATATGAGATCTTGAGTGGTGTTAGTAAGGTTGCTTGTGAGGTAGAATTGCTTAAAGATAATCTCTCTAAATTAGAAGTACCGGTGGGGGATCTTAGACCGGCAAGTTGAGATATAAAAGATCAAGTAAGTTGTTCCATGAAATGGTAAGAAGTGTTCTTTAGCAGGGAATTTAGTTAAGAGTGCTACTTGGGAGGCTAAGGGCCAATGAGATGTCCCGATATCCTCATCCTTTTTCCTTGTATTCCTCCTTTAGCATTTAAGATATTGAGATTACAATTTCTTCTTGATTTATTTTTATATGAAGCCATGTGTGATTTGTGTGTTGCCATGACTTCCTGATACGCATGTTCATGAAAATGCTTAGCTCTTGTTAGAAATGACTTATATGCATTGTTTTCCTCATATTGTAGTGCATTTGAAGAGTTGCATATAGATTTCATGAGATGAATATATGAGCATGCCTTAGTTTGGAGTTGAAAGATCCCTCCATGAATAAATGATTTTTGAGAGTAAATTGCATTTAGGCTCCATGAGTGTGTGTTGATCATGTTTTATCTAGGAGATGTTAGATCCTCCTTAAAATGAGTAGATATAGAATTTCATCCATTTTGGGTTGGTAGAAGTAGTTCCTACTCCTTTGTGTTGCCTTGAATATTTTTAGTTTGGAATTGAAGTTTTCTTGCTTGGTTGTGTGCATTTAGATATGTTGCATGCATGATGGTATGCTAGTCTAGAGTTGTGACTTTAAGAAGTGGTTAGAATCGCCATTCGAGGATGAATGATCCCAAGGGGGAGATATTGTACCGCCCCGGAAACTAGTGAACTAAACTAGAGAGTTCTAGAGTCTTGCATGAGAGTTTTAGAGTTTGATGAGAGGATTTAAAATCATAAAAATGATTCCCATACTTAGAATAAAGGTTTTAGGGTTAGGGTGTCAAGGTACGACCCCCAAGGACCACCCAAGGGGTCCTTGAGGAGGACCCTAAAACAGCCCCCAAAAGCTGTCAATTGGCAGCACCTACAGATGCCACCTACTGGCCGTAGATGGACCCACGCCCCATGGGTTGGGATCATGGGTCAAGGCCTGAGTTGTCCTGAATTTTATTGCCACATTCCAGCACCTACGGAGGTTCAGCACGATTCGTGAACCCACCCACGGTACGTGGGTGGGGGTTTCGTGAATGAGGGCAATTTTCAAATTTTAGTTTTTAAGTTAGGGGTTTGGGAATTAATTAGTAATTAGTTAGGGGTTAAGGGAATTCGGTTAGGTAGTTATTAAACAACCTATATAAGCCTAATATACACTAAGCTAAGTCATTAATTCATTCTTCAAAGAACCTAAATTCTCTCCAAATAACTCTCTCTCTAGAAGTGAAGAAGAAGAAGAAGAAGAAGAAAAAGGAAGAGGGGAATATTTCCTCCATTGTTTCAAGCTGGTATTAGGGATTTTAATTGAGGTATGTTAGCTTATTCATCTATGGGTTCTTCCACCCATAGAGCCCCCTAGTTTTTCCCCCAATTGTGAAGTCAAAAACCCAATTCTAGCTAGGGTTTCTTCTACATTGTGGGTAGGGTTTAGGTATGATTCCAATCTAGTCAATAATACCTAATTATGATTGTATTAGCATTGAATTATGATATTATGATGAATTCATGTGATTTCTATGGTTAACCCTAGTATATTTGATGAATGTGATATTTTGTGGGTTTATGTCATTAGAGGTGAAATTGAAGGTTCATAGGTGATCTTCTTGAATCAATGTCATGTGTAGTAATTGTTCAAGGTTAGGAACATATAATCGTGAATTGAACTAGACTTTATTGAATAGGAAGGATCATAACTAGTGAAGTTGAACTTGAACCTCTTTGATCAATTATGACTAGAATCACCTAGTAATGAGGAATATGATTAGAATACCCTAAATTTAGGTATGAATGATGGGATGCTATTCATGCATTACGCAAGTATACTTTTAGGTTACTTGAGAATAGTCCTATTATGGTATAGATGACTAAGAGTCAAATAATTCCTATATCATTCTTATGTTGGATACTTTGCTTATTCTGATGTTATTGTCTCTTATGCTTATTGTATATGTTGCATGAAGTATTTCATATGATTTTGGATTATGTCTTATATTGACTAACCCTTGTCTTATGCTATTATGATATTATGCTAGCTAACATATTTAGTACATTTTGTACTAACGCATACTTTGCCTACATTCTAATCAAATGTAAGGTTACAGAGATTGAGTTCCGTTCTTGAAGATAGATTTTAAGGACCAAAGGAGTTGAAGAATTGGTGAGTCATCATAGCTTTGAGGACAAACCCACTAGTTCCTTTATGTATTTTATTTTCATGTTGAGACTATTGTATGGGTTGTGTCACAAGATTTTTATTCTAAAAGTTGTATTAGATGGTTTGAGACAAAGTATAGAAAGACTTCCGATTACTTTTATGGAAATGACTTCGATTGTAAAAAGTTTTAAATTTTCTGTACTTTTCTATTATCTTATGTTATGATATGCTAAGGGCTTGTATGAAGCCCCTTCAGGGTCAAGTACACCATGTTACTTCTAGGGGGTACCCCTGGGTCGTAACAAATAATTGAAAAGAAGCCCTAAACTCCGCATTAGAAACTTGTTCAGCCAAAGGATCGAACGGAACTTGAGGAGCTTGGGGAGGAGCTTCTTGTTCCGCATTCTCCCTCGCATTCCATCAGTTCAAGCTTATGTTTATGCTTTAGATTTCCTCTTTAATGATTGTACATTCCATGTACTGAGCCATTTGTCCTGCAGATACATGTATTCAAGATCATCAACAGGTGTTTCATTGAGATCATGTGATATTCCAGTCAGCTTTGGTGAGCCATATTATATTTCGGAGGAGTTCACTTTTATCTTACAGTTAGTAGTTCTGAGATGTTGTGGGTCTAGTCCCGATATCCTTCTGTAATAGTAGATGCTTCATAGATAGACAGAGTTGAGGAGTTTTTGTATTTACTTTTATTTTGAGTATTGTACAGACTTTTAAAAAGGTTGAATATTTGAGCTTATTGAATTTATTTCAGTTTTAAGCTTTTGTATATTGAGTTAGTCTTCGGCTTGTAGCCAGCCAGGATGAGGATTCGCTTGGGGACCAGCAATAGTTCTCGAGTGCCAGCCACGTCCAGGCTGTAAGCTTAGGTCGTGACAATTACCCACTCCAATTAATCTCTTTCGAGCATCAACTAGAGATCATAAGTAGGAATTAAGTTTGCAACCTTAAGCCTTAAGTTAAACCCATGATAATTAGACCAAATACATACATGAACAACAACTAAAGAGAGAGAAATACCCACTACATTAAATTAAAACCCAACCCCATTAGATCACCCCTAGATCTTGGGATTTTAGCCACCCATCACAAAAAGTAAAGAAAGTATAACTTCCATGAAAGTTGTCATGGGTAACTTGAAATCAAGCAATTAAGAGTAAACTCACTTTGGATTTAACTTCAAATTATTGAATTCAATATCCAAATTGTAAATGTCAAGACCCAGGGGTACCCTCTAGATGTAACATGGCGTATAGAATCCCGAAGTAAAGAAAGTATACCTTCCATACAAGAAACTTAGCTCTCACAACATAAGAAATAGAACAATAAGAGTAACACAATAGTCCAAGGCCAAAATATTTTATAAAACGAAAAACAGAAGTCTAAACTCTTATCTCATTATAGCCATCTAATACAATAGAATAAAATTGGTCCTAGCCCATACATCATGTCCAAAAGAGAAAATACATGAAAGAAACTAAACAATAAGAGTCCGTCCTCAAAGCATGAGAACTCACCAAAGCTTGGGAATCAATCAAATCACAAACTAGCCACGAAACTAACCACCTTGAATATCAGACCCTACAGTTGGGGGAAATGTAGGCAAGAGTATGTGTTAGTACAAAACAATGTACCAAATATGACATCCATGCATAAAACATTTAAAATAAGCTAAAAGGGACATTTCATATCATGACATTCAATTGACCACGTTAAACATGATATAAAAGAGTTATAAAACATAAGTCATAAATCATGGTTAATGCAAGCTAAATTATTCTTTAAAAGCTTTGAACTCATATGTGATACTTCTTGAAGTAACCTTTGTTCATTAATACTTGTTGTGAATTAGCCTTAACCGACATTGAAATCATGTAAGCAATAACATGATCCCTCGGTGTCTCCGACACTGTAAAGGGTTATTCTACCTGCCGAAGGTAAGACCTCAACTTCTTGCTTAAGTGGATCCACTAGCTAATCAACATATGGGGGCACATAGTAATAGGATAAGGATATTGCTTCTAGAAACCCGGCCTCTACTACGAGAGAGCTTCCATCTCATAAAATTGCTTTGGAAACACGGACTCTACTACGGAGGAGCTTCCATCGCATAATATATACCCACTCAGTGTTAAGAATAAATCCCACATAATAGTTATTAAGTCTTGACTTATCTCATAATCCTTCGAAAGGTGCCCTTGGACAACCAAACCAAGCTAGGTTCATTGAGATAGTTCCTTGTCTTTGATTCAATTAGGTGAGAAAGCATTTCAACCTCGGAATCCTTTCTATGTGAGAAAACCTTTCACATCATGCTAGTTATGTGTTTATGAGAATGTACTTTCAACAACACAACAACAACATCATCAGTGGTACTTTACACTCAAAGCACCCTTAAAACATTTGCATAGATTTCATAAAATAATGCACAAGTCCATAATTCACCTCTTGAGGTCTAAACGCACTTTCAATCATCAATACTTAAAAAACATGGATTAGATATGGATTTCTTCATAAATACATGTAAATCTTTCAATACATGCGTAATTTCATAAAACTCTTCCTTAAAGATCAAAATCCCACATCATATGATTCATAACTTTAAAACATGGGGATTACATAAGTTCATGGGGGGGAATCATCATAAAATCATCATGTATCATCAATTCATGCATAAGATATCATAATTCAATCATTTAAATCAATAATAAGGAAAACCCGTGATAATTGAAGAGAGCCCTAACTTAATTGGGGAATTCTAATCTTTGAAATTGAGAAATTTAGGAACTCCATAGATGAAAGGAATCCATGGATGAAAAATATCGTACATTGACTCCAATTGCTAGCCATCAATGGAGGAATTAGCTTGAAACCCTAGATGAATCCTTCTTTGTCTTCTTCAATTTTCTAGAGAGAGAATATTTGAAGAGGAATTTAGTTTTCTTTTTTGTGAAATTGGAAGAATGAAGTAAATGGATTAATTTGGGTGTTGAAAAAGCTTATATAGCGGTCTTAGTCAAGGGTAAAACGACGTAGTTTTTGGAACTTATTAATTATGAAAAGACCCAACTACCTCTAGAAATAATTGACATTAGTGACCCTCGAGATCCCCACCGATGGACCATGGATGGACCAACGGTCCGTCTTGCACATTCGTGGTTGGTGGTCAGAGAGTTTTGCCTAGACCCACTGTTCCTAGACCACGGACCGCGGACACACCTATGGTATGTAGGTCCAAACGTGGTCCATGCCCTGGTGAACCTCTGAGGGACCAATCTACGGACCCACCTACACTCTGTGGCCCACACCACGGGCCGTGGTTAGCCCCTCATGGATGGCACCTGGGAAGTCTAAATTTTGCTAGGCTTCCCTCTTTCGAATTCGGGGTGTTACAATATCTCCCCCTTGGGACCATTTATCCTGGAATGAGATTTTAAACTGGTTCTAAAAGAGTAGGAGTAGAACTAACAACCCAACCTACAATGCAATGAATACAACCAAGGAAGAACTATCAACTCCAAGCTAGGACGTTGTCAAAACATCATAAGAGGGGTGAAACTAACTCTATCAGCCCATCATGCATGCAATGCACATAAACAAAGAGGAAACATCAACTCCAAGCTAATCATACTCAAATGCATCATAAGGAAGTAGTAACTACATCTAGCAACCCAATATACATGAAATTTCAAAATTTCTCATGTTCAACGAGGAACAACCTTCTCCAAGATAAAAGCATCCTCAACACAACCTCATGGAGCCCATATGCAATTTACTTTTTTTAAAAAGCATAGCTAAAGCATGTTCATCAATTGATCTCATGAAGTCTATAGGAAACTCATACTCAATGCACAACCACATGAGGAAAATTAATCATATAAACTCATTTTTTTCAAAACACAAGTTTTCATGAACATGCATCACATAAGAAAATCATGGAAATTCATAAAAACACATGACTCCCAAAACAAGGAAAACCCAAGGAAACTCATTTCCTCAAGCTAGAATAGGAGTAGAAGGAAAGAGATAAGGATATCGGGACATCATATCGACCTCGGCCTCCCAAGTATCACACCACAAAACCTTCACGGAAGCAATTTCCTTGTTTCTTAACTTCTTTACATGCCGGTCTAGAATCTCTACCGGAACTTCCTCATAAGAGATACTTTCAGCAACTGCCAACCCTTCTAGGGAAACAATGGATATCGGATCTCCAACACACTTCTTAAGCATAGAGACATGGAAGACGGGATGCACTGATTCCAACTCATTTGGCAAATCTAACTCATAGGAAACCTTGCCAACATGCCTCAAAACTTGATATGGGCCTACATACCAGGGAATAAGCTTCCCCTTATTGCAAAACCTCATCACACCCTTCATGGGTGAGATTTTCAAGTAAACACAATCGTTAACATCAAACTCTAGATCCCTTCTTCTCACATCGGCATACGACTTTTATCTACTTTGAGCCGTTTTCAATTTTTGCCTTATAAACCAAACGTTTTACATAGACTCTTGTACCAATTCGGGACCTATTAGAGCAATTTCACCCACCTCAAACTAACCTATCGGTGATCTACACCTCCTAATATATAGGGCTTCAAATGGAGCCATATAGATACTCGAGTGACAGCTATTATTGTAAGCAAATTTAATCAATGGCAAATGGTCATCCCAATTACATTTAAAATTGATCACATAAGCCCTTAACATATCTTCCAAAGTTTGGATCGTACACTCCCCTAACCATTCGATTTGGGGATAAAAAGTCGTGCTAAGCTTAACCTTAGTTCCAAGCCTCTTCTGGAATGACTTCCACAACTGAGAAGTTAATTGGGTGCCACGATCGGAAATAACGGACAATGGCACTCCATGCAACCTTACCATTTCTCTCAAATACAACTTGGCATGGTCCTCCACCGAATAGGAAACCTTGACGGGAAGGAAATGAGTCGATTTGTCATCCGATCTACTATCACCCAAATAGAATCATGTTATCGCCGGGTGCGGGCAAACCAACAATAAAGTCAATACTCAAGTCCTCCAACTTCCAAGTAGGAATGTTAATATCTTGGGTCAGACCTCTTGGTTTCTGATGCTCAACCTTCACTTGTTGGCAATTTGGACACTTAGCAACAAATCCCGCAATATCCTTCTTCATCTCATTCCAGCAATAGACCTCCCATAAGTCACGGTACATCTTGGTAGCTCCTAGGTGAATAGAATACTGCGAACTATGGGCTTCTGCTAGAATCTATTCCCTCAAGTCATCAACATTTGGAACACATAATCGACTTTGGTATCTATGTACCCCATCTCCCCTTTGGGAGAAAGTCTCAACGGATTTCTTGAGCACCGCCTCTTTCAATTCTACCAAAATTAGATCAAGACATTGTTTATTTTTCACATCCACCACGAAAGTCGATTCGGAACCATTGTGAACCACAACACCACCTTTGGTGGAGTCCTCTAGTTGAACACCTAATCGATCCAATCTATGAACATTTAGTACCAACTCTTTCTTTTCTTATTCAATACGAGCAACACTACCCGTGGACAACCGACTAAGAGCATATGCTACCACATTAGCTTTACCGAGGTGATAAAGGGCACTCATGTCATAATCCATTAATAACTCAAGCCACCTTCTTCGGCGAAGATTTAAATCATTTTGATTAAACACATATTGCAAACTTTTGTGGTCGATAAACACCTCTACATGAACTCCATACAAATAGTGCCTCCAAATCTTTAGAGCAAAAATGACCGCCGCTAACTCAAGGTCGTGTGTAGGATAATTCTTCTCATGGATTTTAAGTTGCATTGAGGCATAGGCAATAACCTTCCCATTTTGCATAAGCACACACCCTAGCCCAATTTCGAGGCATCACAATAAACCACAAACCGTATGTTCCTTACAGTAAGATCAAAACTAGAGCGGAAGTTAGTCTATCTTTCAACTCTTGGATACTCTTTTCACATGCTTCGGACAACACAAACTTAGCCTTATTTTGAGTTAAAGCCATTGAATGAGAGGCAATTGAAGAGAAACCCTCAACAAACCTTCTATAGTAATCGGCTAAACCCAAGAAACTTCTAATATCCGAAGGAGTTAGAGGTCTAGGCCAACTCTTGACCACATCCGCCTTTTTAGGATCTACCTCAATACTCTTACTCGAAAAAATATGACCAAGGAAAGCTATAAACTTTAACCAAAATTCACACTTGCTAAACCTTGCAAAGAGTTGTTTGTCCTTAAGAACTTGCAACACGATTCTCAAATGATCAATATGCTCACCCTCACTACTTGAGTAGATCAAAATATTATCGATAAACACAATCACAAATATATCAAGGTATTGTCTAACCACCCTATTCATCAAGTCCATAAACGCCGCCGGAGCATTAGTCAGCACAAACGACATTACTAGAAACTCATAATGACCATACCAAGTTTGAAAAGTCATCTTCGGAATGTCATCACCTTTCACCCTCAATTGGTGATAACCCGATCGGAGATCAATCTTATAGAAATAACTTACCCCTTGAAGTTGGTCAAACATATCATTTATCCTTAGGAGAGGATACTTATTATTAATGGTCACCTTGTTCAATTGTTGATAATCAATACACATACAAAGAGAACCATCTTTCTTCCTTACGAACAAAACAGGAGAACCCCATGGATAGATACTCGGACAGATAAAACCCTTATCCAACAAATCCTTCAATTGTTCTTTTAACTCCTTAAGTTCTGCCGAAGCCATACGGTAAGGAGGAATAGAAATAGATTGCGTGTCTGGGAGAAGGTCAATATCGAAATCTATTTCCCGCTTGAGAGAAATATCGGGAAAGTCATTTGAGAACATTTCCGGAAACTCATTTACAATGGGGACCAACTCAAAATAAGGGATTTCGGAATCTACATCCCTCACCCTAACTAGGTGGTAGAAGCAACACTTAGAAATCATCTTTCTAGCTTTAAGATAAGAGACAAACTGACCCTTAGGCATAGAATTTCCCCCTTCCACTCTAGGATAGGCTCATTCGGGAACTGAAACATGACTACAAAAGTTCTACAATCAATAGAAGTATAGCAAGAATACATCCATAAGCATTGGGAAATACCTCAATTTGTGACCACTTTTACCCCAACCATCTGTGTCGGCTAGGCACTTACCATTGTGTTTCCTTCCACACTTAGTAAAAGTAGACATGGCAACGAAGATCCACTACCATTACCTCCTTGAGGCTTAGGGTTAGACACCCTATCTTTGTTGATGTAACACCCAAGAAACTTGTAGGTTAAACTAAAGCCTAATAAGAAGGGTTAAGAGTCATGAAGGTGGCCTGGAGACAAGGCAAAAGGGAAAGGTCCGAGGCTGCCCAAGCCTTGCAAAGGCACTTCCCATGACCACGAGGGCCTTCACGGCCAGTGGTGCCACTCGTGGTGGTGAGGCAGTAGCCTCCCCAACGCTGCCCCAAATTGGCTCCTCCACATGAGCCATTTCACGGCTCATGAAGCCTTAGACGGCTCATAGGGGTTACCTTGGCCAGGCCTTTGTGGTGTGAGGATGGAAGGGAAGTGTCTTAACCACTACCTCAAGGACCACGAGAGGGACCACGGATTGTGGCATGCACCACGGCTGGTGGAGCCCCTCGTGAAGGTGCCTTGGGTTTGTGATCTAAAGGAAAAAGTTTCCTAGCCACTGCCTCAAGTACACGAGAGGGATTACGGCTCGTGGAGCCCCTTGTGGCACCTGGGCAGCTCAATTTAAGTGAGGGCTATTTTGGGAAATTCTGGTTTAAGTCCATTCAAAGTCGTTTTGGGTAAGTTTAGGGTCAGACTGTATAAGTAATTTTTAAGTCAAATTCAACCAAAATAAGTCATATTTTCACAACACTCCAATAATTCCCAAAGTTCATCTCCTCAACAAAAATTCTCTCTCTAGAACTTCAAGGAAGAAGAAGAAGAAGGAAGTTGGAGCTAGGGTTCAAGAAACAAGTTCCTCTCATCAAATTCACTGGATTTAATTGCTAAGGTATGGTGGTCCTTCATCCAGGGATAGTTTTCATCCATGGAGTCCCGTCAAAACTCAATTTCCAAGTTATAAATCCCCAAAAGTTAGGGTTTGATTCCAAAGTCATGGGTTCCTTTCAAAAACGATTCTAATGATTGAATTACTTTATATTATGATTGAATTGATGATTTATTATGGTTTTTATGTTTAAATCCCAAAGAACTCATGAAATCCCCTTATTTCCCAATTATGATCTTCTGATGTAGGTTTGTTGATTTTAGAAGAATTTTATGAGATTATGCATGTAGTAATTGGATTACTTCAAGTATGACTTTATCCATGTCTAATGTCGTAATTCTAGATGTGTTGATTTGATATGAGCTTTAACCCTTAAAAGGTATAGATATGATATTATGCATGTTTTATAAAGGTTATGTATATGCTTGAAGAATACTTTGAGAGTAAAGTGATTATGATTATGACATTGTTGTGTGTTGTTGAAAGGATATTATCATTTACACACCTATGTATGAATATGATATGATGTGAAAGGTTTTCTCACAATATGACGATTCTAAGGTTGAAAGGCTATTCTCACCTATTGAATCTATGAGCTATCTTATGAATTATGTTGGATTGAGTGTCAATAAATTCTTCCATGAATATGAACTTAAGTCAAGACCTAATATGTAATCTGTGGGAATCAATGCTTAGCACCGAGTGGATATTAAATATGAGATGGAAGCTTTTACGCTAGTTGAGTCCGGCTTCCTAGTGAAAGCTTTCACGCTAGTTGAGTCTGTCTTCCCAATGAAAGCTTTTACACTAGTTGAGTTCGGCTTTCCAAATGGGTTCCTTCTACCTTAGTTGAGTCCGTGTTCCTAAAGTATGTATCTCATGAGATGGAAACCTTCTACCTTAGTTGAGTCCGGGTTTCTAGTAGTAATCTCCTTATCCAATAAACTATGTGCCCTTATAGGTTATTCAGCTAGTGGATCAACCTAAGCTAAGAGAATGGTTCTACCTTAGACAAGTAGGACAACCCCTTTTCGGTGTGGGGTAGACACCGAATTTTATAGTAAGATCACATGGTCTATGTCGGTTAAGGCTTATTCCCCACTATGAAAATAGTATGAATATGAATATGAATTATGAACTATGAACTATGGTTACTCAATAAGCTTTACTTAGTATGGGTGAGATTATGGGGTCTTATTCATGCATTGCACAAGTATGCTTTGAGAGTATTTATTGTATGTTCCTCTTATGATATGATGATCAATGTAATGAATATGCTTATGACTTATGCTTTTCCACTATCTTCATAATGATGCTTTAACTTAGTAAATTGTATGCAATCAACTAAAATTTCCCTTTTAGCATGTTTTTATGGTTTTTATGCATGTCTATCATACGTGGTGCATTATTTAATAACCCATGCTTTTCCTACATTATTCGCAAGTGTAGGGTCCGGTTCACAAGGTGGTCATCATTGTGGCTTAAGCTTAGATTGGCTTATTCCTAGCTTGTTGATGAGTCCTCATGATTCGAGGACAAATGTTATCTTTGTAGTTCTTTTCTTGTATTTCCTTTTAGGATTATGTTGTTGGGTTGTGACCCTATTTGATCAAGTATTGTAATATATGGCTATATTGAGACAAGTCTAGACTTTCGATGTAACACCCAAAAAATTGATAGGTGAAACTAGAGCCTAACGTATGAACATTATAAGTTTATGTATAAATTGCAGATATAAAAGGGTCCAAAAATTTGGTTAAGCATAAGTTTAAGGGAGGGTTCAAGGAAGGCGAAAGGATTCACCTTCCTTAGAAGCTTCCTTGAACCAATGCCTCAGCTAATTTTGACTAAGTATATTTTAAAGAGAAGGTTCAAGGAAGGTAAAAGCCTTTACCACCCTTAGAAGCTTCCTTGAACCAATGCCTTAGTTTTTTTAAGGCAATCCACGTGAGGGTCTAAGGACCCAGTGGGGGGACCACCACGCGTGGGGGCTGCCTTAACACATGGGCAGTGCACGTGTGCAAGTGGGGGCCCACTGTCGTGTACTCCCTTGTAGACTTATGTCTTAGCTTTAAAAATTTAAAGGCAAGTCCAAGGGAGGGTTTAAGGAAGGTACATTAATTCAAGGGCCTTAAAAGCTCCCTTGATAGTTGCCTTCGTTTTATTTGGGCAATCCAAAGGAGGCATAAAAAGGGATAATTTCATAATTTCCTTTTAGTCCAAATTAAATGGGTATAGTCTATATTATTTTTAAATAAATATATATATATATATATATGGTATAAATAGGCCTTTTGAATACTCCCATGGATATGCCTTAGCTTTAAAAGCCAAAGGCAAAGTCCAAGGGAGGGTCCAAGGCTAGTGGACCACTTCAAGGAGCTAAAATGCTTCCTTAAACAGTTCCTTAGTTTTTTCGGCTAAGTCTATATATGCAGGGGCGTTCTCATAAATATTATTTTTAAGTTAAATTATAAAGTGGGTATACTTTATATTATTTCTAAATAACTATATAAGGGATTTTATTTTAAAATATCGCCGAAATTAATCACTTTCACAAACACCCACTTTAAAATAAAACGTTCATCTCTTCTCCAATATTTCTCTCTCTACAAGTTCCTCCATTGAAGAACACCAAAAGCTTCAAGATTAGGGTTCAAGCTCCAAGATTTTCAGTCCTATTTCATGGCAAAGCTTCAATTAAGGTATGAGAACTTTCATTCATGGAATTTCTTTCTCCATGAAGCCTTTCAACACTAATTTTCAAAATTGGGAATTTGTTCAAAAACTAGGGTTTTGATTCTAGCGATGGGTTCTTCTTGAAAACGATTTCTTTATGTTAATTATCCTATATTATGATGAATTTGATGTTTATTGAGGGTTTTTTATTGTGAAATTCCCCATGAACCCATGTGTTTCCCCATGACCCCAACTTTATGAAATTGAGATGGGTTTGTTCATGCAATGCGAATACTTAGAATAGTATCTATGTTAATTTAGTCAATTAGTCTTGTTTGATTCATGCTTAAAGTAGTAATTCTAAGTGTGATTGCAAGACTTGATCTATGACCCTTGAAGGATAAATTGTAAGTGTTCAATCTTGAAGTATAGCCTTGAAGGCAATGTATGAAGGTACTCTATGATTAAGATTCTTATATATGAATGGATTGATTCACTTGAAAGGTGGAGGTGCTTACTTTTCATGTATTTATGTATGAAGTTATGTTCCACTTGAATGGTGAAGATCCAATGACTAATGTGTGAATTATGGTATTGTTGAAAGACTAGTTTCCTTTACCACTACACATGATTATGTATGAATTGTCTTGGATGATTATATGGTGATTCTAAGGTGAAAGGTAGTTCTGACCATGTTGAAAAAATGAGCTATGTTATGAGTTGGGTTGAATGAAGGGTAATGTACTCCTTCACATATGAAATTGTAATTCACCTTAACTATGTATAAGTTGGAGAATAATGCTTAGCAACGAGGGGATATGGAAAATGATGTAGAGACTCTCCCGCTAGTTTTAGGTCGGGTCTTCTACATATGCTCTCATTAGATGGAAACTCTTCCGCTAGTTTTAGGTCGGGTCTTCTACAGATGCTCTCATGAGATGGAAACTCTCCCGCTAGTAAAATAGGCCAGGTTTCTAGAAATAATCTCCCTATCCCATAACTATGTGCATAGGTATTAGCTAGTGGATCTACATTATAGCTATATATGTTTAGTTCTAACTTAGGCAAGTAGGACGCCTTTTTCGTTGTGGGGTTATATGACACCGGATTCCATGTAGCTCACATGGTCTATGTCGGTTAATGCACTTCTCCCTATGTAATAAGATAATGAATATGACTTGAACTATACTTGTGATTTCTTGATAAGTTTACTTAGTAGGAGTGGGGGTATGAGACTTCACTTTTATATTGCACAAGTAAGCTTTGAAAGGGATTGTGGGTTGATTCATTATGCTATGGTAAGACATGAAGGTATGATATATGTTGATTGGATTGTTGTTATGGTATGTCTCTCCTAATATATGATGATTATGAATGTATGCTTTATTATGAATATGAACATGGACTATACTAATGACTTCCTAATGAGGTTTACTTAGTGTGAGTGGGGGTATGGGACTTCACTTGTACATTGCACAAGTAGACTTATAAAAGGGTTATAGTGTGATTTCCCTATGCTATGAAGATATATGAATTATGTATGCATGATATGGATTGTTGCTATGAGTGACTTTATTTGTTATAAGATATGAGCATGAATGTCTCCTTGTTTATGAATGTTGGCTATGAATAAGGTCAAGGTATGTTATGCATGATCATGGTGGCCTAGAAGTAATACTTAGTGTAGATAGGATTATGGGATCATATCTATGCATTGCACAAGTAGAGCTCAAGGTTACTTATGTGATGGTTTTATTATGATGATATGATCTTGGCATTGAATTATAAATGTGAACTATGTCTTGTGAAGATTGGAGTATGCATTATGTTGTGTTGGAGACTATACTTGTGACTATGATGATATCCTCTATGTTATGATGAAGTGTGTTTGGTTTGTCTTATGAGCTACATTCTCTAACTATTTCAAAGATGATGTTAAAAAATGGCATTTAGCATGGTTTCAAACAAAATGTCACTTTTAATCATGTTTTATATGTTTTTATTCATGGCTACCATACTTGGTACATTTTGTGCTAACCCATATTTCTATATTTTCTACAAATGAAGGGATTGGTCCTTGGTGGTGGTATTCTTGGTTCAAGCTTGGATTAGTTAGTTTCCCCAAGCTTAGTTGGTGAGTCCTCAATCTTCGAGAACAAGTAGTTTACTTTGAGTTTCTTTTAGTATTTCCATTTAGAAACTATTGTAAGGGCATTGTCCCTATTCGATTGTATTAGATGGTCAAATGAGACAATATCTAGACTCCCGTTTGTTTTATAAAATGACTTCGATTGTAAAGAAAAAGTTTTAATTTTTCTGCATTATTCTATGTCTTTATGTGCTGATTATGCTAAAGGCTTGTACGAGACCCCTTTGGGGGTCAAGCACGCCGTGTTACTTCTAGAGGGTAACCCCGGTTTGTGACACCGTTTTCCTTTATGAAATTTTTTTACTTGAAATGTGTTTTTACACTTTATTGTTCTATTCTTATGTTATGATATGCTAAGTGGCTTACATGGTGCTTTTTCGAGGTTCTATGTGCCTTGTTACATCTAGGGGTACCCTTGGGTCGTGATAAACTTGGTAATCAGAGCACGAGGCTTAGAATGATTCCAGGATGATGTCTCATAAGCCACGTCTAGTAGAGTCTTGTTCATTAGTGTGAAGCACGCCACATTTATGAATGAGAAGCTACAAGATGATTAGGAAACTACACTTCTTTCATTAATCTTAAGTCATGCCATAGAGTTTAACTTTATAAATTCTCTCTCCTAAGCTTTCTCTTGTGTCTTCAGGATATGAATACACGAAGGCTAATTCTAAAAGGATGGAGGATGACAATATGAATCATGGAGCTCTTCCTCAAGCTAATCAATATCCGGTTGAACAATTGATTGAGAATGTGACCCATGCGGAGTTTTGGTCTACTATCCAAATGTTGGCTCAAGGTGTGACGGCTCAAGTCAATAGAGAAGTTGTAACTCTGGTGAATCCTAATGTGAATTTGGCTTCTTGAAGGGTTAGGGATTTTAGAACGAACCCTCCCAAATTTCATGTCTCCAAAGTGGAAGAGGATCCCCAAAGGTTTATCGATGAGGTTTATAAAGTTCTTGCTATTATGGGGGTGTCTTCGGAAGAGAAGATGGAGTTAGCTGCCAACCAACTAAAAGGTGTTACTCAAGTATGGTATGATCAGTGGAAGACTCGTAGGAACGGGCCCGGTAGGATGGTAATTGTTCAAATCGGCATTTTTTAATAGATTCTTTTCCCGAGAATTGAGGGAAGCTGAGGTGGAAGAGTTCATTAACCTTCGCCAAGTAAGTATGAGCGTGAAAGAGTATGCCCTAAAATTCACTCAATTTTCCAAGTATGCTCCGACTATGGTGGCGTATTCGAGGGATAAGACGAGTAGGTTTTTGACGGGTGTGTCTGACTTGGTTGAAAAAGAATGTCGTACGGCAATGCTGCATCATGACATGGATATCTTAAGGCTTATGGTGTACGCTCAACAAATTGAGGAGTCAAAACTCAAGGAAAAGAATAGGGAAGTGAAAAAAGCTCGAACCGGTGATAGGAACTTCTCCAATGCTAGGTTCGATGAACAAGGTCGACCAAGGTTTAGCTAAAGGTTTTCCAACCAAGGATCCTCTAGTGCTCCAAGGGTCAACAAGGATAGGTTTTCCAACCCTAAACCTCAAGGAGGTAATAGTGGTGGTTCTTATGAGGCTAGGCCTAATTGTGCAAAATGTAGAAGAAAGCATGATGGTAAGTGCCTAGTTGGCACCGATGGGTGTTTTAGTTGTGGAAAGATTGTCCACAAGATGAGAGATTGTCTGATGCTCAAGGTTAAGGGAAGAGAAGATAAACAAGCTCCTCCAAGCGGTTTGAACTCCAATTCCCCAAAGCAAAACCGTTTTTATGCTCTTCATTCTCGAGGTGACCAAGAAAGCTCCCCGGATGTGATGACCGGTATATTAAAAGTCTTTTATATTAATGTATATGTCTTGTTAGATCCCAGTGCTACTTTGTCCTTTGTGTCCATGAAGTTTGATATACTCCCTGAAGTGTTAGTAGAACCTTTTCAGTCTCTACCTCAGTTGGTGATTCTGTGGTGGCTAGGAGGGTTTATATAAGTTGTCCCATTTCCTTGTCCCATAGAGTTACTATGGTGGATTTGGTAGAGTTAGACATGTTAGACTTTGATGTGATTTTGGGTATGGATTGATTGCATGCATGCTATGCCTCTATTGATTGTAGGACTCGGATGGTAAATTCCAATTTCCAAATGAGCCTATCTTAGAATGGAAGGGGGGGGATTCTATACCTAGGGGTCAATTTGTCTCTTGTCTTAAAGCTAGGAAGATGATCTCCAAAGGGTGTTTTTACCATCTTGTTAGGGTGAGGGATGTTGAATCTGAAACCCCTTCTCTAGAGTCGGTTCCGGTAGTGAATGAGTTCCCAAAAAAATTTCCCGATGATTTACTCGGTATTCCTCCTGAACGGGAAATAGATTTTGGTATTCACCTTTTACCGGATATGCAGCCTATCTTCATTCCTCCTTACATAAAGGCTTCGGCCGACTTAAAAGAGTTGAAGGAGCAACTAAAGGATTTGCTAGATAAAGGTTTCATCCGGCCGAGTATCTCTCTATGGGCTGCTCCGTATAGTTAGTGATAAAAAAGGATGGGTCTCTTAGAATGTGCATCGATTATCGTCAATTGAATAAAGTAACCATCAAGAACAAATATCCTCTTCCGAGAATTGATGATTTATTTGACCAACTTCAAGGGGCTAGCTATTTCTCTAAGATTGATCTTCGTTTGGGTTATCACCAATTGAGGGTGAGAGGGGTTGATATTCCCAAGATGACTTTCCAAACTCGATATGGTCATTATGAATTCCTATTAATGTCATTTGGGTTGACTAATGCTCTGGCGGCGTTTATGAACTTGATGAATAAAGTGTTTAGGCAATACCTAGACATGTTTGTGATTGTGTTTATCGATGATATTTTGATCTATTCAAGGAGTGAGAATGAACATATGGACCATTTGAGAATTGTGTTGAAAGTTCTTAAGGACCAACAACTTTTTGCAAAGTTTAGCAAGTGTGAATTTTGGTTGAGGACGGTAGCTTTCCTTGGTCATATTGAGTCAAGCAAGGGTATTGAGGTAGATCCTAAGAATACGGATGCGGTCAAGAGTTGTCCTAGACCTCTAACTCCTTTAGACATTAGAAGCTTTTTGCGTTTGGCCGGTTACTATAGAAGGTTTGTTGAGGGATTTTCTTCCATTTATTCTCCTTTGACGGCTTTGACTCAAAAGAAAGCTTAGTTTGTGTGGTTGGAAGCTTGTGAGAAAAGTTTTCAAGAGTGGAAAGATAGACTTACTTCTGTTGCGGTGTTGACCTTATCGGAAGGTATGGATGATTTTGTGGTATATTGTGATGCCTCTAGAGTGGGGTTGGAATGTGTTCTCATGCAAAACGGTAAAGTGATTGCCGATGCTTCAAGGCAACTTAAAGCCCATGAGAAGAATTATCCGACCCGTGATCTTGAATTAGCGGCGGTTGTGTTTTCCTTAAAAATATTGAGGCATTATTTGTATGGGGTCCATGTGGATGTTTTCACCTATCATAAGAGTCTTCAATACGTGTTTTAGTCAAAAGGACTTGAATCTTCATCAACGAAGGTGGTTAGAACTTTTGAAGGATTATGATATGAGTATCCTTTATCACCCCGGTAAAGCTAACATTGTGGTGGATGTACTTAGTAGATTGTCCATGGGTAGTGTGGCTCATGTAGAGGATGAAAATAAATAATTGGTCTGTGATGTGCGTAGGTTGGCCCAACTAGGTGTCAAACTAGTGGATTCTACCAAGGGTGGTGTCATGGTCCATAATGGTTCTGAATCATCCATTGTGATGGATATGAAGTCCAAACAAGGTTTTGATTTGAAAAAGTTGGTACTTAAGAAGTCCGTTGAGGTTTTCTCCCAAGGGGGAGATGGGGTGCTTAGGTACCAAGGTCGTTTATGTGTTTCGGATGTTGATGGTTTGAGAGAAAAAAATTTAGAGGAAGCTCATAGTTCTCGGTATTCTATTCATCCGGGAGCCACTAAGATGTACCGTGATCTATGGAAAGTCTGTTGGTGGAATGGTATGAAGAAAGATATCGTAGTATTTGTAGCCAAATGTCCTAATTGTCAACAAGTTAAGGTTGAGCATCAAAGGCCGGGAGGCTTGTCCCAGGATATAAGTATTCCCACTTGAAAGTGGGAAGATGTAAATATGGACTTTATTGTGGGTTTGCCTTGCACCCGAAGGCAACATAATTCTATTTGGATCATTGTAGATGGGATGAAAAATTAGCCCACTTTATTCCCGTCAAGGTATCTTTTTCGGCGGAAGACTATGCTAAGTTGTATATAAGGGAAATAGTGAAATTGCATGGGGTTCCTTTATCTATTATTTTCGATCGGGGTACTCAATTTACTTCTCACTTGTGGAAGTCATTCCAAAAAGGGCTTGGTACTAAGGTTAAGCATAGCACCGCTTTTCATCCCCAAACTGATGGGCAAGCGGAGCGTACCATCCAAACATTGGAAGATATGTTAAGGGCATGTGTAATAGACTTCAAGGGTAATTGGGACGACCACTTTCCATTAATAGAGTTTGCCTACAATAATAGCTATCACTCAATTATCGATATGGCTTCTTTTGAAGCATTGTATGGTAGGAGATGTAGGTCTCCGGTTGGTTAGTTTAAGGTGGGTGAAGTTGCTTTGATAGGTCCCGGGCTAGTGTATGAAGCCATTGATAAAGTTTGGCTTATTAGAGAGAGGTTGAGGACGGCTCAAAGTAGACAAAATTCTTATGCCAATATGAGAAGAAGGGATCTAGAATTTGAAGTTAATGAATTGGGTCTATTTGAAAATCTCACCCATGAAGGGTGTGATGAGATTTGGCAAGAAAGGGGAACTTAGTCCCCGGTATGTAGGCCCATACTAAATTTTGAAACGTATTGGGAAAGTTGCCTATGAGTTGGATTTTCCAAATGAGTTGACCCCAGTTCATCCAATATTTCATGTTTCTATGCTTAAGAAGTGTATTGAAGATCCGACATCCATTATTCCTCTAGAAGGGTTGGGAGTTGACGAAAGTCTTTCATATGAAGAGGTTCCGGTAAAGATCTTAGTACGGCAAGTCAAGAGATTGAGAAACAAGGACATATCTTTCGTGAAGGTTTTATGGAGAAATCACTTAGTTGAGGGTGCTACTTGGGAGGCTGAGGCTGATATGAAGTCCCGATATCCTCATCTCTCTCCTTCTACTCCTGTTCAAGCTTGAGGTAAATAGTTCCTCTTGAGTTTTATCAATGCATGCAAAACACTATTCAAGAATTGCTTATTTACTATTCATACTTTGTTAATCGCTCATGGTTCCCACAACCCTAGTTATGAAAGTTAGCTACTCATTATCTCAAGAACACAATCAAAATTTATTACAATAAATATGTTTGTGTTAATCATAAAAAGTTACGAACAATAACTAAACTATCTTTTATAAATCACGAATACAAATAAATAATAAAGGAAAAGAAAGAATAAACCACAATTCTTCGGCCTCCACGGCGGCTCTTCCAAAGTTCCTACGCTAGAAGAAAATTTATAGTGTCTTGTATCTTGATTCTTGGCTCCCTCTCAAGAATAATTTTTCATGCCCTATTTATAGATATAGAAACCCTAAATAAAATAATTGAGTCCACATTAAATTAGGAATCCAAAACCAAAAGGAATCGAATTCCTTTTCTTTTACTTGAAATTGTCCGCGTGATTCTGGAATTTCCATCTCTTTTATTTCGTGTTGCTGAAAGCGTACGCCGCCTCAAACTTGTGACAGCTTCACTACTTGCCACGTGTACAGAAAACATAACAATTGAAATTCATCAATTTGCAGCCGCCATTTCCTTATATATATAAATATATTATTTAATTTAATTTAATCCATTAAGTTGCCTGCTTGATTTCCTTCTTCAACTTTCCATCTTTAATTCGTTTTAGCTCCAAACTTCTTCATTTTTCCATCAATTTAATCCTACAAATAAAATACAAAATTTAGCACAATCCATAAATTTTATACTCATAAAAGACAAATATAAATAATAAATGTGAGGAAATAATAATTAAAAATATGTATTTTTAGCCTCACATCAGGCCCATACTAAATTTTGAAACGTATTGGGAAAGTTGCCTATGAGTTGGATTTTTCAAATAGTTGACCCCGGTTCATCTGATATTTCATGTTTCTATGCTTAAGAAGTGTATTGAAGATCCGAAATCCATTATTCCCCTAGAAGGGTTGGGAGTTGACGAAAGTCTTTCATATGAAGAGGTTCCGGTACAGATCCTAGAACGGAAAATCAAGAGATTGAGAAACAAGGACATATCTTTCGTGAAGGTTTTATGGAGAAATCACTTAGTTGAGGGTGCTACTTGGGAGGCTGAGGCTGATATGAAGTCCCGATATCCTCATCTCTTTCCTTCTACTCCTGTTCAAGCTTGAGGTAAATAGTTCCTCTTGAGTTTTAGTGTTTTGGGAGTCATGTGTGTTGATGAGTCCACAAATTGGACTCATTTAGGGCTATATTTTAATAGAAATTATGTCCTCAAATGCATGTTTTATCCCGATATCTGATGAAAACCTTTAAGTTTTAGGTATTTGAAGTTTGAGGCAAAGCATGGACACTACTTAGCAAAAAGAAGCAAAAAGAAGCCGAAAGAACGAAGAAACGAAGATCTGCGAATCGCCGAACCCATTCGGCGAATCGCCAACATGTGTTATATTTGTTTTTCCATGATTTCCCTATCATTGTGCATGTTCTTGATGAAATTAATGTTTATTAAGAAAATGAGTTGGTGTGATTGATTTTCCTCATGTTGTTGTGTATTGAGTAAGAGTTGCCTATATGCTTCATGATATGAATTGTTGAACATGCTCTAGTATGCTTTTGAGAGAAATTGCAAATTGGCTCCATGGCATAGTGTTGAGCATGCTTTTAGTTTGGAGAAGGTAGTTCCTCCTATGAATATGAGTAATGTTTAAATGTTTCATGCATAATGGGTTTATAGATGTAGTTCCTACTTTCTTGTGATGCATTGATTATGTTTGAGTTGGAGTTGATGCTTCCTCCTTTGAAGTGTGAATTATTTTGATGTTGCATGCATGCTGGGCTGCTAGTATTGACTCTTTACTTACAAAAGATGTCTAGATCGTCATTCGAGGATGAATTTTCCCAAAGGGGAGATAATGTAACACCCCGGAAACTAGTAGGCTAAAAACTAGAGCCTAACAAAAAGGGTTAAGAGTCATGAAGGTGGCCTAGAGCCAAGGCAAAGGGGAAAGGGCCAAGGCATCCCAAGCTTTGCCAAGGCACTGCCCATGACCACGAGGGACTTCACGGACAGTGGTGGTCACCACGCCTCGTGGTGCCACTCGTAGTGATGAGGCAGTAGCCTCCCCAAGGCTGCTCCAATTGGCTCCTCCACACGAGCCACTTCACGGATCGTGAAGCCTTAGACGGCTCGTAGGAGTGGCCTTGGTCATTCCTTGGTGGTGTGAGTATGGAAGGGAAGTGGCTTAGCCACTGCCTCAAGGCCCACGAGAGGGACCACGGCTCGTGACAGGCACCACAGCTCGTGGAGCCCCTCGTGAAAGTGCCTTGGGCTTGTGAGCTAAAGGCAAAAGTTCCCTAGCCACTGCCTCAAGTCCAAGAGAGGGACCACAGCTCGTGGAGCCCCTCGTGGCACCTGGGCAGCTCACTTTAAGTGAGGGGTGTTTTGGGAAATTCCTGTTTAAGTCCATTCAAAGTGAAGTCGTTTTGGGTAAGTTTAGGGTCACTATATAAGTCATTTTTAAGTCAAATTCACCCAAACTAAGTCATATTTTCATAACACCCAAATAATTCCCAAAGTTCATCTCCTCTTCAAAGATTCTCTCTCTAGAACTTCAAGGAAGAAGAAGAAGAAGAAGGAGAAAGTTGGAGGTAGGGTTCAAGAAACAAGTTTTTCTCATCAAATTCATTGGATTTCATTACTAAGGTATGGTGGTCCTTCATCCATGGATAGCTTTCATCCATGGAGTCCCTTCAAAACTCAATTTCAAAGTTATAAATCCCAAAAAGTTAGGGTTTGATTTCAAAGTCATGGGTTCCTTTCAAAAACAATTCTAAGGATTGAATTACTTTATATTATGATTGAATTGATGATTTATTATGGGTTTTATGTTGAAATCCCCAAGAAATCATGAAATCCCCTTATTTCCCAATTATAATCTTGTTATGTGGGTTTGTTGATTTTAGAAGAATATTATGAGATTATTTATGTAGTGATTGGGTTAATTCAATTATGATTATATCCATGTCTAATGTAGTAATTCTAGATGTGTTGATTTCATATGAGATTTGACCCTTAAAAGGGCTAGATATGATATGATTCATGTTTTATAAAGGTTATGTCTATGCTTTAAGAACACTTTGAGAGTAAAGTGATTATGATTATGACCTTGTTGTGTGTTGTTGAAAGGATATTCTAATTTACACACCTATGTATGAATATGATATGATGTGAAAGGTTTTCTCACAGTATGATGATTCTAAGGTTGAAAGTCTATTCTCACCTATTGAATCTATGAGCTATCTTATGAATTATGTTGGATTGAGTGTCAAGACTTTCTTCCATGAATATGAACTTAAGTTAACACCTAATGTTGACACCCAATATTTTACCCCCACAATGTAAATTAATCATCGAGCTTCTGAAATTCCAAACGATTTAAAATAATCGACTTTATAAAAATTCAAAATATTTTTTTAAGTTATTTTAAAGAAATTTTGTCGCTTTTTATAAATTCTTTTAATAATATATATATTGTGCAATTTTGTATATAATTAGTATATTTTATATATATTCAAAAATCACCTCAAAAAATGATTTTTGTTTAGAATTAAATATTTTGTTAATTGTTTAAATTAATTAAATTATTTAGTTTATATTTAAGTTTATTATTTTATTTTGTTAAGATTAAGAAGCTCGTTAATTAATTAATATTAATTCATCTTGTTTAAATTTTAGTCAAATTCTTAAATTAAATTTAATCGGGCTTTTCTTAAATGCCAAGACCTTACCAATTTCCACCTCCAATCTTGAACCAAACTTTTGCCCTTTATTCTTAGCCCAAATCAATTCCAATCAGCCCATTCCCTCAATTCCTAGCCCACCAAACAACAACAATACTACGATCCAATTCTCACACTAATTACCCAGCATACAGCAGTACCCACCCGACCCGCAAACAACAAATTGTGACCCCACCCCTGTGTTCGTAGTCTTCACGCGACCAGGACACAAACACAGAAATACACAACGTGCAACAGCAAAGCTCACCCCATCCGCGAAATCATCCCAAAAATCTGGAAAAAGGACCGCGACTCTGACAGCCAAAGAGCAAGCGGCGAAGCGACAAACCCATCACCCTCACGTCCCCTTTTTCCCCCTTTCCGCGGAGTTTCAGGGCAACAACAACTCCCCATTGTTGCCTCGAAAAGGAACGAGTAGATTTAAAATTCAAACGGATTTTACCCCAAAATCAACCTTATTTTTCATCTATTTGAGATGGTTTTCTCTTTGTGTTTGGGGAGGAAGAAAAAGGGAGATTTTGAGATTCTGAAACAGAAGTTTATTTTTTCAATCGAAAGGACAAAAATCGAGAACTAGCTTTTATTTTGTATCAATTCTCTTATTGTTTGAGTTATGCTCCAGTGGTGTGAAAGCTTCACCGTCAAGCTCATTGTCCCAGTCGCTACCCAGAAAAAGGTAATCTCTCTTCCTTTTCTGTCTAGTTTTAGTATGTAATTCATAATTTGGATGTTTTGTGTTAACTTTGTGTACTCATAATCTCAAGTGTGGTTCTGTTTCTTCAAAGCTCGCTTAGATGCCATTCGTTTTCACTTTTCATACTTGTAACAAGGAGTTCATCTTCTTTGAGCTTAATTTTTTGCTACATGATTGTATATGGTTTTCTTTATAGTTGTTCACCGTCACTAGTTTGGTCCATTTGATGTATCGGCATAATAAGATGTGGAAGTCCATAGCTATGTGTTGTTCTATACCATATTTTTATGTGTCTTGCTTAAATATTTGGGCTCCTCTATTGCATTTATTTCAGTCATATGACATGTTTGAAGTTAGCCTATCTCTGTTCGATCTTTTTCTTGTCTTGAATTTGTAATTCCGAATGTCGTCATGAGAATTTGATTGCTTTACTTAGTCGTACAGTTGTTTAGAATCTGCCCTCATTTTGATAGTGTGTAGTAATTTCCTCTTCCTTTAACTAAACTGATTAGATCCTTTAAATGGTTATTGGTATCATATAATTTATTTTCCATGAGATGATTTCGTGTTGAGTTGATCATATTTAACTTTGATCAATTGGCTACAAAAGTTTGCTACTATTACAATCAGGAGCATTATTATGACTTATAATTTATTCATTCTTATGGTCAATGTGTATCCTTTACTTGTTAAATGCTTTTCATGTGCTTAAAGTTGTGTCTTATTGAAACGACCCCAAAAATGCCCGAAACTGTGCTTCGAAAACACCTATAATTGTAATTTCCATATATCTCAAAATTCGTGCATGATTTCGGAAATTCGACTTCATATTCTTATTCAGGGGGTCAAATTGAGTGGGAAATGGGTCTAACCCGAATTTTAGAGCAACCGTATCAAAATTTGAAAATCGCA
>JAJOOO010001591.1:0-22312 GCA_029582685.1 Solanum piurae
CTACCAATATGGTAAAAATGACCTTTCATTTGCACTTTTGCAATAACTTTTCATTTTCCCTCCAAAATTGGTTCCCCCATTTTCATTGGTTCTTCCACTTTCTATTTTCTATTTCCCATTCACTTCTTGCTAAACCCAACATGTATTACTTAGTATTCTAAAACATCTCATCCCCTACAAGTAGGTAAAAATGTTACGTGTTTATATGAAACAAAGGTAATATATCTATCAATAGAAAGGCACCACTCAAGTACTAAAGTCTTGTGCATGTGATCAATGAAAATGTTCCACCTGAAAATACTGTTACACGTGCCAATTAGTATCCCCTTGTTATGTGTGGGATCTCGTATGCGTATCCTTTCTTTTGTCCTTCTATTTTGTCTTCGGGCAATGAGTCTTCTCTTCTTCTTTCTTGACTTCGAGTCATGAGTTTTCCCCTTTTTCTTGATAATTACTGTTTGATTGACCAGGTTACGAGATAAGATCAAAATACTTGGTTGGTTGTGTCCTTCACCTACATGACTTTCTATCTAGCATCGTGTTTCCAGTCGCTGAAGATGTATTACATATCTTGTCAAATTACACTTTCCCTTAGTTTTTTTTAATCTTCAACCTACTATGTCTTTCTTAACTCCTGTTATAATCAATCTCTCACACCTTTTGACTAACACATCTTCGTATCCTCTCTTTACATATACGAACAATTTCAACCTTGTTTTCCTCATCTTATCTGCCACAAAGGCCACCACCACTTTATATTGAATAATTTCGCTTTTAATCATATCTCTCCTAATATGCTCACACATCCATCGGAGTATCCTTAAGATGTTTCATATCTTGTCTAATCACTTCCACTTATCTCTGTTACTTACATCTTCTGAACGTGAACTTGCTAGCACTATATCCCATACAATAGTGAACACTCTACCCTCATACAATAGTGTTAGTATAACCATCACTTTGTAAAACTTACCTTAAAGACTTGGCAACACATTCTTATCGCACAATACCTTAGAGGCGAACTTCCAATTTCACCTACCCCGATCTAATACTGTGCACTATATCATTGTTAATCGCCAAGTCTCCTTGAATTACAGACCCAAGATAGTTGAAACTTTCTCTCTTGGGAATTAAATAATCAGTGAATTGATCTTCACTTCCACCTCAGTAACATGCGTCACGCCACTGAACTTGCACTCCAAGTACTTTATCTTAATCCTACTTAACTCAAAATCTTTAGACTTCATAGTATCTCTCCAAATTAAACTTTCACCCTATCATTAACTCCACTGTGCATCTCGTCAATCAATATATATGTCATCTAGGAATAACATACACCACGACACCCGCCCTTGAATATATCGTGTCAATACATTCATCACTAAGACAAAAAAAAATGGGTTAAGAGTTGATCCTTGGTACAACCCCATCATGACTAGAAAGTGCTCCAAATCACCTCTTACTATCCTAACTCGAATTTTGGCTCCATCCTACATTTTCAATAGCCCTAATGTAATCCACATGCATGTACACCTCTAGACTTCAAACATCTCTAAAGTATCTTTCTAAAGTCAATGAACACAATGTAAATCTCTTTTTTTGTCCCTATTCTACTCCAACAATCTCCTTATAAAATGAATGTCTTTGAAAATATTTCTCCCAAACTTTTTAATCAAAGACAAAGTTGAAATTAAAAATATTTTTTCCTAATTTATTTATTTTAAATCAATAACTTTGTTATTATAATTGCAACATGCATAACAATCTCATTATTAATAATCTTGGGATATTACTCTTTCCTCTACCAAATGACCCCTAAAAGGGGATAAAAATCCAGTCAAGTATAATTAGGTCAAGTAATGTTCAATGGCCTTATAGATTCATGCCATGTGTACTATATAATAATTTATGGTTGAGATTCACTTAAATTATATACTCATTATAATAATAAAAACAACAAAACTGTCAACTATTTTTATATTTTAAAACTATCAAATAAAACAATTAAGTGTACCCTAGCTAATATTTTCAAGAAAAAAAAAGATCGGCGGGAATATGGGACTTCCCAACCGTTTAGATATAATTAATGAGCTGCAAGATACTTGTGATGCATCACACCGATTTCCATTATTAAAAGCACAAGTCCCTATTTTGGCTCATGATACCAAACCTTGTATTTCAAAAGAATCACTGTTTCTAAGTCTTGAAAATCTTATATTTCTTAGAAGGAAAAATGTTACTTGTAACAGATGATGTACACTTAATTTTATTTTGGCAGGTAAAAAGTGAGGAAGTCCGCATATTTCCGTCAATCTTAATTTTTTTTCTTAAAAATATTAGCTTGGGTACACTTAATTGCTTTATTTGATAGTTTTAAAAAATAAAAATATTTGACAGCTTTGTTGTTTTTATTATTATAATGAGTATATAATTTAAGTGAATCTCAACCATAAATTATTATATAGTACACATGCATGAATCTATAGACTATAAGGCCATTGGACATTACTTGACTGAATCTTTATCCCCAAAAGGGGAGTACATATAATAGATGAACCTGATTCAACAAATTTAGTTGAAATTGATGTATTGATTAGGTACAAAAGAATAACGCTAGGATGGAAAATTCCAAAGAGGAAAAAGAAAAACAAAAAATAGCTATTCTAAGCGACATGGCTAATCGATCTCCCATTAGATGTTTGCTCGACCAAAAATCAACAATCAAAGGCAAATAGGGTGGGGATTAAAAGTAAAACTATTCTTTTATGATTATAATGTAATAAAAAATTTTAATATTCCATGAAACAATTGTTATTTGTATTACTTTTTAATATTCATTCACTTAATTAACTGAATAAAATGTATCAACTCATATATTATTTTGTATGAGTTTGCACATTAATTTTCATTTGTAAAATAAAATTTGTTATTTCTTTTGTTGCGTGATATAATATTATTACTGAGAGTCATACGACTCTTTTTGTATCATCATTTTAAAAATATTTTTAAGTATTTGGTTTTTAAAATATGTAAATTTGGATGAGTGAGTTTTTTTTATTCGAATTTATAAAAGAAAATTAAATTGATTGACTCTCGGGTATCAAACTTTTCAGATGAAGTATATTTAAATTCAGTTAATTAAGTGAATGAATATTTTTAAAACTGTCGATACTTCAGATGAAATCAATAATTTAAATTGAATTTAGAAGTAAACACGCGAGTAATAAAAATCTGGAGCAGTTGAAACTTATATTAGAACGGACACCTACCTACCGCTACTCCACCTCCGTTTCAACATTTCCCCCACATTCAATTTCATCATATTGAAAATTGCAAATCATCGAAATCCTACAGTATGATCATCTGTATTGTACAACGATCAAATTCAACTGAGATATAGTAATCGCTGCTGCTGTAATTGTGTGGTCAATGATAATTGTGAAGGATTTGATTTGAAAGAGGTCCGAAAATGAGCACCGAAAGACAATCGGTGACTGTTCGAGACCTTGTTGAAGAAGCTAAGAAGAGAGTTGTTTTCTTAATCATATGCGCTATTGGACTCTCCTATCTAATGTCTCGTGAGTATTGATTTTCTTTTTCTAGCGCTATTGTAGTTTCACCCTAACCCTCTTTTGCCGCTGTTTATACAAGGTTAAAATTGTTATTTTTTGTGTTTATATGTAGTAGATATTAAATTTATCTGTGTATTTACTTCTAAGTAGTTTTGAATACCCTTAATGAAAATTCTGATTCCGCCGCTGCTTAGGGCTACCTTGTGTAGATGTACTTGAAGTAGGGAATTGATTGATTGGAAAGCTTAGGCTAGTGTATGACATTCTATACAAATCTTTTTGATCCGCGGTCCCTATAAAATCTCATTTTTTTCATGGACAAGTAGGATGAATTCTTTGGTTCTTTATTTTGGTTGTAAAATGGAGTTTGATGTGGATTTTAATTATGGATGCGAAGTATGTAACTGTAGAGTGGATCATTTAGGCCTCCCTCTTCTTTTTGACCTTGCAAATTCTTTGCTTTCCATTCAACTACTTCAGTAAGGAGAGAGAAATGCATCTTCTTTGGTGGCTTGAATGTGCTACATTGAGCTCATGTGACTCGAAAAGCCCAAGAATCAGAGTGTGACTGCTGAAACTAACTATGAAATGACAATGTAGGGTCACTTTAATCGAGAACTTCCTAGAAGACTTTATAAAGTAGCTAAATCATTAGGAGGAATGAGTTACTAAATGTAGATGCTATAAAACTTGGTAAACCAAAGAAGGAGAAAAGAAAAGAACTGCTGCTCAAGTATATTGACCTGCATCGGCTCGATCTGCTGGACTTTGGATTTGCTACCTTGTGTGAATTCGGGAGTCAAAATATTACCTTGTAAGAACACTTTGACAGAGGGGTGCACCCAGTAAACAATAGGGTTTGATTCCTGACCACATGTGATTACCTTTGTCAGGGTCAAAGTGAGAGTGTTGGAAGCAGGTTCGCCAGAACCCAGTAGTTTTAATTCAAATCCTGTATTTGTCTTAAAAATTCATTTAATATGTCTAAATTATTAATTTTGAACTCAATAATTCAAATGGACTAAAATCCAGTTTCAAATCCTGATTATGCCTCTTCTGATCACACAAGTTTATTCATTCAAAATGTGGTCAACTTCCTGCTCGTATATCGACGTGTGCTGATTGTTGATTCAGATAAATATGATTTCTACCGAAACATCCTACATGCTGAGAAAAGTACTAGGGATCCCATGCATGTTGATAGAAAGAAATTCAAGAGTTCTCTCTTCACTAGAAGGATTCCTGTGCAAAAAAATAAAATGAAGTAGTTGGAAAAAGGTTCATATCTTGTATGTTACTCCCTTCTATAACCTAAGGCTGGCATGCAAGCAAGGCTTGATGCACATGCCATCCAAAGTATCAAGTATTTTGGGTCTCTGTAAATGAGGAGATTGATGATGATGTGACACATCATACTAATACAGGGTGGATGAAATGGAGGCTTGCATTTGTAATATTGTGTAATAAGTAGGTGTTACCAAAACTTAAAGGCAAGTTCTACAGTGTAGTGGTTCAACCAACTATATTGTATGGGGTAGAGTCTTGGTTAAGCAAGAACTCTCACGTTCAGAAGATGAAAGTTTTAAAAATGAGGAAGCTACGGTGGATGTGTGGGCATACCAGGAGAGATAAGATTAGAAATGAAGATATCCAAAACAAAGTAGGAGTGACCTCGATGAAAGACAAGATGCGGAAGCGAGACTGAGATGGTTCAAACATGTGAAGAGAAGATGCATGGATGCCCAATTGCGGAGGTGTGAGAGGTTGGCTATAGATGGTTTCAGTTTAGCTAGAGGTAAGCCGAAGAAGTATAGCAGAGAGGTGATTAGACAGGACATAGTGCAGTTGCAACTTACTAAGGACATGATCTTAGATAAAAGGTTATGGAGGATACGAATTAGGATAGAAGGATAGTAGGTAGTAGAGCGTTGTCTCGCTTATCCTTCCATACTAGTAGTCCTAGCATTTCTCTTGTAGTTTCTTGTCCTTTGAGTTATGTTACTATGTACTGTCTCTTGTACTTCGATTATTGCACTATTTCGTTGTAGTCACTGATGTTTTCAGAATGTTTTTTCATGCTTTCTATAGTATTTTTTCATGATTTCTTCACTTCTATTATTTCTTTTTTTGATCTGATTTTTCTTGCTATCGAAAACAACCTCTCTAAATCCCAAGGTAGGTACACTCTACCCTCCCTAGAACCCACTTGTATACTGTTCCTTTTGTTCTTGATTTGCGCTAGACCATGGATAGATACTATTGATGCTTACGTTATGATCTAGTGCTTTTGCCGTCACATACTTTCACTCTATTGTGAAAACAGAGACTGAGAAGATAATAACTACTAATAAAATGTATGGAGTTCGGTAAATTGTTGAAAAGATCTTATACTAAGGTAAAGTTGTGCAAATTTGTACTTAAATTGTATTCGTTTACACAATGATCTGAGGTCTGGGATGCTAGATATTTCCATTTAGGGCAAGGAATCAAATAGATCTGGATAGAAACAAGGAAAATAGGTCCATTAATTGATTGTTATTTTCAACAGGTGGTTGGGTACTACCAATAAAAAAAAAGATAAAAAAAAGATCAGGTTGTTGGATTCTTCTTATCCGCAAGGCTAAGACCATTCTTAACAGGATTTGTATACCATTAGATCCCGAAATGTAGCAAGCCATCAGACGAATTGCAAACATAGTTTCTATGTGAGGATTCAACTTTAGAATTCAGAATCTCAACTTCACGAATCACGAGTAGAAAAACTGTTTAATACATTTTGAACAAGCTTTTTAAATACTATGCCATACCTTAACATCATATGACTTGATGAAGGTCTCCATCCTTACCTTCCGACGTGAGAAATGCTTCCCATTGAAGTATGGGGGTCTAGTTTGTGAAGTTAGCCTCTTGGAATAGTGCGCTGATGGTAATTTGTTGAGACATAATCTTTTCTCATTGGCCGAAAACAAATAGACGTGAGACCTTGCTCTGATACTAATTGAAAGTGCAAAGATGGGTTGGAGGGTGGGTGAGTTGATCCTTTTTAGTTGTATTAGTCGACTTCCTGTTTCTAGCATTCAACTATTTAACTGAAAAGCAACAAACAGTTAATGCAAACAATAAAGTGCTGAAAGGAAATTTAACACCATATATATTTTTTTTGAGAATGAAACACCATATGTTTTTATACTGGTTGAGATTCAGAATGGATCTTAGTCCAGTCCCATTGAGTTGCAAGGGTGTTCTCTTCTAGCTTTTGAGTATTTTGAACTTATACAGTGCTTGTCGAGTATAGCTCCTAAGTCTACACTCAATTCTTTTTTCTCTTTTTCAATCTTTTGATACAAAGCTTTACCAACAATATTTTTCTCTCCTCTTTTTTAATACACCACTCAGAAAACAATGCTTGCTAAAAGTAGAATAGAGCTTGTGAGATGGTTCAGATGTATTGTATATCTTCTTCTTTCTTCAGTGACCTTATAGAGGTGGATGATTAGCTTGAAGGTTTTTTAAGAAGAGATGACAACCCAACAGAAAAGGAAGGAGGGTCCTGTTTCCAAGAATAAGGTCTTGATTGACTTTCAATCAATTAGTCCATTGATCAGCTTTGTGGAGCGATTCTCTCCAAGCGAGATCTGCATCTTGGTCTGTGTCGTGATTTCTTCTTTATTGATGGGTTCTTTTTTTATTGATGGGTTCTTGATAGCTTACTTTTGAATTCTCCTTGATTTGTGATGGTATCAATTATTTTTAATACCTTCCTTTGATTGATGAGATAAGAGGTCTTCCCGTTGATTGTAATCAATTTACAGCTTGCTTGTTGGGATCTTCCTGTTGATTGTAATCAACTTACAGCTTGCTTGTTAGCTGCTGTTCTTCTTTTTCCTTTTGTGCTGCTTTACTGGATTCTTTCTTGAGTTCCTTTCCAGCCTGCATAATACATACACATCAAAATTAGCACACTAACTTCTATGAGAAATTATTTCCAGACTGCAAGAAGTCCCATTTTTATCAGGATGGCTAGAGAAAAATCCACAAAGTTAGGTGAATAAAAGAAGACTAAAACAATAAAACTATCAAGAAAAAGTTCCTAAAGGCTGGAAGTAATTATGGATAATTATTCTTGTGGCGATCGGCATGATGCATAGGATTCACAGTTCTCTTACAATTTACTCTATTGGATACCATTTCAAGGTCCACTATGATTCCACCAATAGATTTGATGCAGGAAGGCATAGAAGCCAATTTGAAGAAAGAATACAACCTAAAATAATTATGAGAGCAAGGCAGTAAAAGAAGCCAAATGTTGTCTGACTCGCAGGGAATATTTCTTTGCAACTTTTCTGACTACTTAATATGTCATAGATCCAAGTTGAGAAGCTTAAACTTGGAGGAACTAATAGAGGTGAAGCGCAAGTGCAATTGTACTCCTTTAATTTATGACCGATGACTAACAACTTAATACAATTGTGAAGACATGAATGATTGCTCAACAAAGGCAGAGCCAGGATTTGAAGCTTATGGGTTCAGGATCCTAGTTCTTTTGAGTTATTGAGTTCTAAATTAATAATTTGTGCATATTCAATGACGTTTTTAAGACAAATACAGGGTTTGGACCAAAGCTACTGGGTTTGGCTGTACCCCGTAAGCCATATTCTAGTTCCACCCCTACTGGTCAAGCAATAGGCATGAAGATATGTTTTTATACCACGTGTGTGCATTTTTCCTCTATTTAATTCTATATAAATGTCTTTTTATCTTAGTATCTTCTTTTGAAATAAAATGTGTGCTCAAAGCAGGAAACAATCTGTTGCCATAAGACTTTACCAAAGTTTATTGAAGGATTTGATCCTTCTTCTTTGTGCTCAGAGAAATCATTTTTTATTAATGTTCGAGCATTTCTGTAGTTGTGATGGCCATCTGTCTTGGTATTGAGTATGATGCTGTAAACTACTTCATTGATGTAGCGGAACAATTGTTGATGCAATTGCTGTACTTCACCGCTTGTAGTGTTTCCCAGTATAAAGTTTCTTGTATTGTAGCTGCCTATGTAGGAGCTAAGTCTAAGAACCTACACTTCTGTATGCCTGTCATGACAAATTTCTCTGTCTGTAAGCTACATGCATCTTTGAGAGATACAGTCTTGTTTTTTTTTTTTTAAAACTGCAGTGTGATGAAGGCTGAATGTTTGCAATCTGTTGGGTCCAATATCTGGATTAAACTTACAGTTGACCATTCTTTAGAACATACTATGACTACAGGCCTTATAAACTTAAATTGTCATTTTCCCCTTGCTTTGCTTTGCAGTGACGAGCTCCTCAGTTTTTGTCAACTTGCCTGCAGCCGCACTCTTAATTGTTTCCCTTCGTTATCTGTCTCTTGATTTTGACGCGCGGATGAAAGCTGTAACATATAAAAGTAAGTCATCCATATCAAACAGCACTTTTCAGAGGAAACATATTGATACTCCAAGAACAGTTAATGAGAAGTCCACCTGGAGGAAGAAAGTAAATTCACCTGCTGTCGAAGAAGCAATAGATCACTTCACCAGGCATATAGTTTCTGAGTGGGTCACAGATCTCTGGTACTCCCGCATAACTTCTGATACACAGGGTCCTGAGGAACTTGTGCAGATCATGAATGGTGTACTAGGGGAAATTTCATGTCGCATGAGAACTATTAATCTTATAGATCTTATCACAAGGTTTAAAATTTTAGTTCCTGGATGTTGCTGAAGATTTCCTCTCTACATTAACTTTTTATCTTAAAGAATTCATTCAACTGAACACATGCAGAGATATTATCAATCTAATACGCACTCACTTGGAGCTGTTTCGTGCAAGCAAAATAAAGATTCAGAAGAAACGGCCAAGTTCCTTGACAATTGAAGAGCTAGATGTGGAGCTTAAACTGGTGTTGGCTGCAGACAACAAATTACATCCTGCTTTGTTTTCTCCGGAGGCTGAGCACAAAGTAGTTTCATTTTTATTATCTCTTAACAACTGATAATCAATTGATTTCTAGAAGCCCTTTTGGTTAGGATGTTTTATTTATCTTATACTAGTCTTCTTGATCTGCAGGTACTCCAGCATCTTATGGATGGTCTCATTTCATACACTTTTCAGACAGAGGATGCACACTGCTCTTTATTCCACAACATTGTCAGGGAGCTTCTTGCTTGTGTTGTAATGCGACCAGTATTAAATATAGCTAATCCAAGGTAACAGCTTCCTAGATCTTGCTTGTTGTAGTCAAATTTTGTTTCTGCTCTTAATTTGTTCAATAACTTTTGTCAGGTTCATTAACGAGAGGATCGAGTCTCTAGTTGTTTCTGTAAAGAAGGGTGATAAAGGGAACACAGCAGCAGAAACTGAACCACAGTCCAGGCCGGTTGGATCTGGTAAAATATCAGCAGATCATTTTTCTCAGGTTTTAGATCCTTCTGCCAAGGGCGTAGAGCTTGTACAACTAAAAAATGACCAACCTAATAACACTGAGGAGGATGCCACGAACAGTATGAATGGAACAGATTTGTTGTTGGACCCTTTGCTTTCACTTGATGCTCAGTCTACTCGTTCTTGGAGTTCTTTGCCATCACAAGCCGATGCAGATGACGGAAGAGGTATTCAGAGACACCACTCTGGAGGAGAGTGGGGTGAAAGGCTAGATTTGCTTTCTCGTAGAAAGACTGAAGCCCTGGCCCCTGAAAATTTAGACAATATATGGGCAAAAGGCAGAAACTATAAACGGAAAGAAGAGGCCAATTTAGCATCTGATAAACTCAAGAAGAGTTCATTGGTAAGTGCACCAAAATCGTCGGGACAGTCAAAGGAAGCTAAACAGAAAGAGAGTGAGAGAGAAAACAAGGTTGGAGCTAAGCATTATGTGAAGGACAATGCTCCCTCCCAAGGTGATTTGAAAAGACCAATTTATCCTCCAGATTACTCGTATCAAGAGGAAAATGAACATAGCTCAGATGAGGTTGAATCAGAGAGCAGTAGTTCTTACACTACTGAAGATGAAGAACCCAGCAGTGTGACTGGTTTTGACTCTCCTGGAACTCAAGTGTGGGATGGGAAAAATATAAGGAATGTCAATCACATTCATCATCCACTTGAAAATAATGAAGGCCATAAGAGAAGAAAAGGAAAAGCTAGTAAAACACATATCCGCTCTAAACACTTAAATAGAGTACTGTCTGGACGGAAAAGGTCTAGATTAAGCAACCAAACGAAACACTTGTGGCAAGAGACACAAAGAGCCAGCTTCTTACAGGGGGATGGACAAGATATATTAAATTCCAAAGAAAATGTGAAACCGGATGGTCTAAGTGATGACTCTGAGACAGAAATATTCAGTAGAATTTCTAGTGACACTAACGCATCATCATATGTCTCGTCAAGAAGCTTTTCGGAAATTCATAGTATGGGTCCTTATTCTACAACAGGTTCTATAATTGCTGATTCTTTTTTGAAATTAAGAAGTGAGGTATGAATTTGATTGTCATCCTTTTGTCCATGTTACCGACTTAAGGATTAACTCGGATGATCTTGGACGTCTACTGAATAAGCTTTTTCTCTGTTGCAGGTCCTGAGTGCTAATATCGTAAGAAGTGGCTCCAAAACTTTTGCTGTTTATTCCATAGCTGTTACAGACATGAACAATAATAGTTGGTCTATCAAAAGAAGGTAGAGTGATTTCTACTGTTAGGCAGTGTGATGATCCCTCTTTTGTAGAGATTGTCATCTCTAGAATCTCTTGCATCAAATTAAAATTTAGGCTGCTGGTTGCAGGTTTCAACATTTTGAGGAGCTACACTGGCGTCTTAAGGAGTTTCCGGAGTACAATCTTCATTTACCTCCCAAGCATTTCCTCTCTTCAAGTCTGGATGTTCCTGTCATTCGAGAACGGTGCAAATCACTTGACATATATTTGAAGGTGATACTTTAATAGATGGCACGTGACAGTCCCTTCCTTTAGCAATCAATATTACTTTCTTCCAGATCATACTGACATCATGTTATACACATTTGCTATGATATCTAAATAATGTTGAAATGTTCTCTTTCACTCCTTTTAAATATTGCTATACTTTGCGTTTTATCCAGTGTTATCAAAGGCGCGCTTTAAGCGCGCTTAAGCCCTAAACGTGTTGAGCGCTTCGCCTCGCTTTATGTGCGCTTCAGTGTCGTCATCAAGGTTCTAAGACAAACTTTTCCTTGCCAATGAGCCTCTTATGAAGAATTGACACTAAACAATTGATATTTCAGTTTATAATAAAAAAAAATTGATTTCATTGGTCATATATTTGTCATTCATGTTTATAATTATTAGTCTTGGACTAAACTTATATATTTGTATTTTTTTTCTCCCTTTGCGCCTTTTTTCATTAAAGCCCACGCTTCATTTGCGCTTTACGCTTCAAGCCCCCACGGACCTTAGAGTTTTTTTGCGCTTTTCGCCTTCGATAACACTGGTTTTATCATAGCACTTAATCTTGGTCTTAGTTCTTTAATAGTACTTGGACTTTCATATCTGCCAAGAATTGTCTTTCATATTCCTGAAATCAATAAAATACCTTTACTAGTTCTAGTGCTATTTGAACGTCATGGGTTGCCAAGAGAAGGTTAAGATTAATCAGGAAACTGCGTTTTGGTATATAGTCCTCTAAAAGATCTTGTTCACTTTTATCTACTATTTTGCTTTTATTTCATTTCTCTAATGTTGTCTTTGTATTTTTTTGGCTACTGTTTCTGCTTTCCTCAGAAACTTCTGCTGCTCCCAACTGTTTCCAACTCCATCGAAGTATGGGACTTCCTCAGTGTGGATTCACAGGTTGAAAACATTATCAATTTACAGTTTTCTTACTCTGGATAGTTTTTAGAACAAAGAGAGTTGATTTTACATTCTTTCTCTGTTCCTTTGTTTTGTTATGCAGACATATAGCTTCTCAAACTCCTTGTCCATAATTGAAACATTACAGGGTGAGTAATCTGAGTTAGCATGATGAGAGGGAAAAGGGGTGGGGCATCGTCCTGTGTGTTAGTTATAAATAGTTTATATGGATACTGGATTTCAGCTGACCTGGACAGCACTGTACGCCAAAAGAGTAAAGAACCTCCGCATGGTATAAGCCCTCGAACTGATCTGTTATCCTCCAAGGGGAAGCATTCTAATACTGAAAGCAAGAATCCAACTTCAAGGATGGAACAAGATCATGCAGGACATGAATCAAGATTCAGGAAAGATTATGTCGCACTCTCTCCTCCAAAAAGACCTCTCACAGAAACTTTTGAGGATTCAAATAGTGACAACAAGGCGCATGCAAATAGAAAATCAACCCCAAACATGCAGACGACATCAAAATCAGTTGAAACTAATTCACGTGCATCACCTGAATCTCTTGTTGCTGCTCCCGTGGATCCCACCTTTCCCAGTGAGGTAGTCACTTGTCTAATTTGGAAAGAATATACCTCCTTGCACTATTGAACTTTAAAGAATATATTGCTTATGATTCATCGATTATGGAAAGATGAGAAGGTTCATTTATTCAAGGATGCTTTTATATTTGATGTAATTTCTACAATGACTCTAAACCTCATTTTTATTTCACTGTAGTGGGTGCCACCAAATTTAACCGTGCCTATATTCGATCTTGTCGACGTCATTTTTCAGCTCCAAGATGGTGGATGGATCAGGTAGTATTTACATATGTGACTATCAAATTAAGCTCTTGGACTTGATTTTAAATGCACTTGTGTCATGGACTTCACTGGACCTGTTGACTTGGGTTCATTTTAGGAGGAATGCATTCTGGGTGGCTAAACAGGTTTTACAATTGGGAATGGGTGATGCATTTGATGATTGGCTGATTGAGAAAATCCAGCGTCTGCGCAGGGGTTCAGTAGTTGCTGCAGGTATCCAACGTGTTGAGCAGGTATTGTTCAAGTGCCCATTTGTTTATTTTTCAAGAAAGAGAGGTGCTAATGACAATTCTATTTGCATGTGGAACAGTAATGCTTTTGGCTCACTGGATAAGTGTCGTTTACTCTTAACATATTTTTGTTCGAGAAATTGTTGTGTCTTTTTATTCTTTTCTGATTGTGCTCTATGTTCTTTCTCCCCTTTTAGGGGGTGGAGACAGGGCACTGGAGTATGTACTGTCATCAGTCATCATCTAACTTGCTTTATTGATATATCTTGCACATCCATTCAAATGAAAGAGCTGGTGCATGCTTCTTTAAAATCCTTTTAAAGCAGTTTCCCATGACTCTGGACAGCCAAAATTTCAATGTTGGACTAAGTACCAGTTAACTCTTTGTGCTCCATGTAGATTCTCTGGCCGGATGGTATATTCATCACAAAGCACCCAGCACGTCAACGTCCTGCACCTTCCTCATCCCCCAATTCTCCTCCAGGCCAGCCTTCAACTCCATTATCTTCGCCTAGGCTGGAGGATTCACAGAAACTAGATGAGATGCAGAAGCAGGAAGCAGAGCAACGTGCAAAATTTGTTTATGAGCTAATGATTGGTTGGTTCTTTTACCATATTCTGTTGGATATATGCATTCAACTCAACTCATTTTCTTTTTTCCGTACTCTACAATTGTTCGACTCCTATTATCATTTGCAGATAAGGCACCAGCTGCTATTGTAGGACTTGTTGGTCACAAAGAATACGAACAGTGTGCAAAGGATCTTTATTACTTCATCCAGGTGATCACTATGCCATTACGTTTAGGAAACTCCCTATATGATCGATAGCCTTTTAAATTCTTTCATCTGTCTTAGTTTCTGTGTTTGACCTCTTCTAATTTCTAAAGAAACAACTCGTTGAGAGACTTTTTTTTCTTGTACAGTCATCTGTGTGTATGAAGCAGTTAGTCCTTGATCTTCTCGAGCTATTACTGGTGTCCGCATTCCCAGAGCTGACTTCTGTATTTAACACATTGCATGAGGAGAAGGAGAGATTTGGAGAACTCAAAATAGATTAAGTGGATCGTTTGCCAAAAGGCCATTTCGTTATACAATTTTAAGGAAAATCGTCAACAATTTTATCCCGTTAATCATGGTAAAGGTTTTGTTTGAGGATTTACCAAGACTTGTGTGTAATATTCTTCTTTCTGTGGAAGCACAAAATGCTAGGTTCATTTTATCAAATATGTAAAAATGTTGGGAGATATGACTTATTTATACTATTAGTATATGTTAAGATGTCTGGAAATCCGCAAATGATGGATTAGTAAATAGCAAGATATGACTTATTTATACTGAATATGAATATTTAAGATGAAGCTAGAGTTTGGCTATAGATTCTCAAATATTGTTGACTGGTCATTTTTTGGTGAAGTTTCATTATGTGTTTGATTATGATTTTTATGAGAAATATTTGACTTTTTAAAGAAACATGATTTATATCCATAAGTTCCAAAAACTATTTAACATTCAAAAATTTACAAAAGCATAGAGAGACATGGACCTAACAACGAGGATAATGTAAACAATCGACAAAATGACATACTATAGGCAAAATACAATAGTTCAACTAACAAAAAATTACATTTGTCGTATCGAGCGACACCCCTTCGCCAGAAAATTACATCGTATATAGAGGTCAAATTTTGGTTTAATAAATATATATGAAAGTATTGACGCCCCATGATAATAGTGAAAGGTTTAGTCTAGTGGTTAAGAAATTGTAAATATTCCTTAAGATTGTGTGTTCAAGCCTTGTTGGCCTAGTTAAGGTTATATCTTCTCCTTATAGGCACTACTTCGACTTGAAGAGGTCTCTTTAGCAAAGAAGTCATTGACCTCGAATAGCCAGCTTTCTTGCACCATCTGGTAACATATAAGGCCGCCATAACTTCATAATATTACTTCAAATAATATTTGAATGTTTTAGCTAAAGTTTTTTTTTCTCATCTCGTGTTCACATTGGAGCATGATTAAATTTAGATTCGCATCAGAAAGTCCTATATTGAATTTGGGTGGGTAAAGTGATTAATTCCTAACAAAAGGGACTCCCTCCCTATACAAGGAGACTCAATTCTCAAGACTTCTCTCGATTAAGAAAAAAATAGTACTTACCACTCCATCACGACCCTTGTTGGTGTTTCAATTGAAGTTGAAACTAATGAAGTTCATATTGTAATTACTCATCATAAGCAATGTGAAATCAAATAATATATTTCATGTATCATTTTCATCTACTGAAAGCTAGCAGCCATAGGATGTTAGTCTACTTTTTATTTATTTTTGGGAAAAGGCTCAAATATGCCATCGAACTTTCAGAAAAGGCTCATTTATGCCATATGTTAAAAGTTTGGCTCATCTATGCCATTACCGTTTAAGAAAAGGCTCATTCATGCCATTATTTTTTAACGGTGGTTTTGCAAAACCATTTTTTACACGTGGCCAATTATAATTCGGCCACGTCATTATTTTTTTTATAATAAAAAATCAAAATTCTGAACAAACATTTTAATGGTGGTTTTGCAAAACCATTTTTTACATGTGACCAATTATAATTCGGCCTCGTCATTATTATTTTTTATAATAAAAAATCAAAATTCTGAACAAACATTTTAACGGTGGTTTTGCAAAACCATTTTTTACACGTGGCCAATTATAATTCGGCCACGTCATTATTATTTTTATAATAAAAAATCAAAATTCTGAACAAACATTTAAAAAAATGGTTTTGCAAAACCACCGTTAAAAAATAATGGCATGAATGAGCCTTTTCTTAAACGGTAATGTCATAGATGAGCCAAACTTTTAACAGATGGCATAAATGAGCCTTTTCTGAAAGTTCAATGGCATATTTGAGCCTTTTCCCTTTATTTTTTTATCACGTTTGGCGCGTTTATTTAAAAACAACTTTTTAAAATATATTTTTCAGCTGATATATAATACTTGTATATTGTGATTCTGATTAATTCAAATTAACATAGTATAATGTTTTTGTTGAATATTTCTGTCCATATTAAATTTATACCTTCAATTAAATAAAGTAATTTAATCTCAATCTTAATCCTCGATATTCTATCTTACCTCTTAGATGAATTAAAATAATCCCAAAATTATAATTCAAAACCTATAATTTTGTCGGCAAACCAGACGACCCCCTAACTATTATTGTTGTTATTGGTAAAGTTAATACAACTTGATGATCAGATTTTTTAAGAAGAGGTTAAGTTGCCAAGAATTATGTAGATACTCCCTCCATTTCATATTAATTTAATTTTTGAGGCATTTTTCATATTTCAAATTAACTTAATTGTTCAGTTTTTAAGATTACTTTTAGAGTATTCTTTCAATTTTACCCTTCATTAGTTAGTATTGAAATTAGTGATTAATTAATATTTAGTTATTTTAATCATAAAATTGACAATAATTAATATGAGTAAAAATGGAAAACTATATTCAATTTATATCTTAATCTACTTTTCTTAAAGGGTGTGAAACACCTCAAAAATTAAATTAATATGGAATGGAGGGAATATTAATTATTTTATCTCGTAATTTATACCTATATTAATTATACAAAGTTCTAAATTGTAAATCAAATACGGTATTAATTGTATATGTAAATAACTTTTTTTTAACTAACTAACAAACATTGTGCTGCCTTTATTCCGAGTTATATGACATGGTTTTTTTAGTTAATCTACACATTTCTTTATTTGACAAATATTTAATTATACTAGAACCTAGGGGTGCCAAAAATAAGCCCAAATATAGGTAACCCGTCCAACCAACTCAAAATTTTAAGGGTTGAACTCAAGATAAATTGAATTGAGTTTAATCTCAAGCCCTTCAAGCCTTAATTTTGAAGAGATAATACATTTTAACTATTATTTCCTCTATTCCATATTAACTGAATTTTTGGGTTTTTTTTTCATTGTTCAAAATAATTAAATTGTTCAAAGTTCTAGATGTGTTTGAATTTTTTTTCATATTTGCCCTTTCCTTCAACAAAGTTTGATATTTTCTAGGAGATAAATTGCACTATTTGCAAAGTTATATTTATGATTTTTCAAAGGATAATAGTGGAAAGTATGGTTTAAATTATGTCCTTGAATGTTTTTCTTAATAAGTGTGCATTGCCTCACAAATTCAGTTAATATGGATTAGCGAGAGTTTTTAATTAGATTGAATGTTTTATTTACAAAATTTTAATTAAGTACTATAAGGGAAAAATCGTAATCTAACTTTGTAGATAGGAGCTTCTTTTAATAATATGATATGATATGATTATATATGATACATATAATAGGCTTTTAACTTGGGTTCAACTGACATCTATGTCCTCCAATTTCGAGTGTGCATAAGTAGACACTTAAACTTGTATGAAATCGAACAAATAGAGTCATTCGTCCTACGTGGTGTCTTACATGCCAATTTTGTATCCTATGTATTTTATGTCATGTAGGACACATGCGTCTGTTTGTTCAATTTTGTACAAGTTTTAAGTCAATTTAAAGGGCATGTTTATATGAGGATGATATGATATGATGGATTTTTTTAAGAAACTACAAGTTGAAGTGCCTCAATAATGTGTTTGTTTATTAGTCACTTTCAAGATAGTGAAGGAGAGTTAATAGCAGTACCTACCTGAAAGCCCTGCAATTATCATCTTTCAATTCACTCTCAACCTATTTTCATTCTACCTGGTAACTAAGAAATCTAGTGAATTAATCAGATATGGAATACTTATCTATTTTTGTGGACAAGGTAACGGATTGCTTGATCCTGCAGCCAGTTGCGCGAGGGATTGAGTATTTCGTTTACTACAAGAGAAACATCAGATCTATGGAAAATGAATCTGAGAAGCTGGAGAATATCAGAATTGGGGTGCATCAAAGAGCGGAGGCTAACCAGAGAAACTTACAAGTCATTTCACCTAATGTTGAGGCTTGGTTTACTAGTGTTGCTACCATTACTGCTGATGTGGCAGCTGTAATGCGACGAGGTAGAATTGAGGTTGAAAGATATGATTGGTGTCCAAACTTGAAGTCACGTTACTCGCTGAGCAGGAAAGCTAAGAAAATTGCATTGGAGTTGATCGAACTTCGAAATGAAGGCAAAGATTATGCTGTTTTCTGCTATCCTACTGTTGAAAATGAACCTGTACCTATCAACAGTGCTGAGGAGTTTGATTCTAGAAAATTGCAAGAGAATGAGGTCATGGCAGCTTTGAACGATGATGGGGTCACTATTATTGGGATATGTGGTCTAGGTGGTGTTGGTAAAACGACACTGGCAGAGAAAATCAGACAAAAGGCGAAACAAGAAAGGTCGTTCAATGATGTTGTTTTGGTAATTGTCAGTCAACAACCAGACCCTAAAAGAATTCAGGATGAGATCGCAAAAGGGGTCGGGCTTACATTGGAAGGGGATGATTTGTGGAGTCGTGGAGATCGGCTGCGTACAAGGTTAATGGATCACAACAGCCGCACTCTTGTAATCTTGGATGATGTTTGGGAGGCTCTTCATGATCTAGAGAAACTTGGAATTGCCACCGGTAGCAGCCACAACTACCGGTGCAAAGTTATATTGACGACACGTCTCCGACCTGTTTGTGATATAATGAAGGCTCAAAAGATCATGGAAATTGGAACTTTACCTGAAGAGGAAGCATGGATCCTTTTCAAGGAGAAAGTCGGTAACTCAGTCGACGATCCTTCTCTGCTTGACATAGCAAAAGATGTTTCCAAAGAATGCAAGGGGTTACCACTTGCAATTATTACAGTTGCAGGAGCACTAAAGCGTAAAACCAAGCCTTCGTGGGAGGATGCCCTTAAACAATTACGTGGTGCAGAAACAAGAAATATCCCTGGAGTGCACACAAAGGTGTATAGACCTCTGAGGCTAAGCTATGATCACTTGGAAAGTGATGAAGCCAGGTACCTCTTTTTGCTTTGTTCTTTGTTTGAGGAAGATAGTGATATTTGGATTGAAGAATTACTTAGATATGGAATGGGGCTTGGCGTGTTTTCGGAAATGAACAATTTAGAACATGCAAGAAATAGGGTGCGTCTTTTGATAGAAATATTGAAAGACAGTTTCTTGTTATCCCAAGGTTCAAACAAAAACTATGTCAAAATGCATGATGTGGTACGTGACGTGGCTATATATATTGCATCTGAGGAAGAGCATATATTTATGGTAAGGCATGATGTGAACTCAAAAGAGTTCCCCAAAAAAGACTCTTACGAGCAATACAATCACATGTCAATAGTTGCAAATGAATTTGAGGAGCTTCCTAGACCAATATTTTGCCCAGAACTGAAGCTTCTAATGTTGAAACTCTGTTTTGGAAATCTATTCAAATTACAGGATAATTTTTTTAATGACATGGGTGGACTCAAAGTTTTAAGCCTGAGTAGATATAATGATAACTCCATTTGTCCTTTTCTAGCATCCATTCGGAGGTTATCGAGTTTGAGGACGCTGTGTCTGATTAATTTAAAGTTGGATGGCATATCTATTATTGGAGAACTTGTCAATTTAGAAATTCTAAGCATAAGAGATTCTTGGTTAGATGAGCTGCCAGAGGCGATAGGAAAATTGACCAAGTTAATTATATTAGAGTTTTGGAATGAGAACACAACACTTAAAAGGATTTCAACAGGTGTCTTATCAAGACTAGTTCGATTGGAGGAACTACATATGGTCCGAGTAGAAGATTGTAGTTACTCCACCTTGAGGGAACTGGAATCCTTGTCGAAATTGACTACACTGACGTTAAATGAATGTTCCAGAGATGTGATTTACCGTAAGTTGGTCCTTCCCTCCAAGTTGACACGTTACAGTATTAAAGTGGGGTATGCTTACGAAGAGAGCATGGATGATTACGACAAGAGTATTGTTTTCCAGGTCATGGAGACCACTCCATTGGGTGATTGGATCTGCCACCTGTTGAAGGAGAGTGAATATGTAAATTCACATGGAGAGGGCTCTAATAATGTGTTGACTGAGTTGCAGTTGAATGAATTTCAGAACGTGAAATGTCTCCGCCTCTCTGATTGTGATTTAGTGACACATATATTCAACATATCTCGGACGACACATGAAGTAATCAAATTCCCCAATTTATATGAGTTGGAGCTTCAATCTCTGGTGTGCCTCACTCACTTTTGCAGTGACAATGTTGACGGCATTGAGTTCCCTCAGTTACGGAAAATGACCTTCAGTTATTTACCTGAGTTCCAAAATTTGTGGCCTACTGCCAACAACTCCATCACTCACTCAAATCCTCTTTTTGACGAAAAGGTTTGCTTCTTATCATAAAAAATAAAGACTTTTTTAAAAATATGAATTTCAGTTTTTATGAATTTAATTTTACTTGAGCATTAAAGATATTTACTACACAAAGTCTATTCTTTCACTGTTAAATACAAATGAATCAGTACTCTTTTTGAAGTTTATTTAAAAAAGGTTATAAAGGGCTATATTTGATTCTTCTCACACCTGAATTTTATATATATATATATATATATTTCATTAGTAGATTTATTTTCTAATGCATGTCATCTTGTATTGTATGTCATTTAAAAAGATTTTAAAGAATGTTATTCTGGAGATGCTTATAAAATACTTCTTTTGTTTGAGTAATTTGACCTTAAACGATTTCTTTCATATTTTGAAAAATAATGGTGTTTTTATGGGATGTTTCTAAAAAATGAACGGCTGAAACTATAATAATTGCTTTATAATACTTCTGCAGGTTTCTTGTCCCAACTTGGAAGAGCTAATCATCTGGAAACTTGAAAGCATCAGTGCTCTATTCTCTCACCAACTTCCAACTGCCTACTTCAGCATACTTGAAACATTGGAAGTATCGTATTGTAGAAACTCGAGAAACTTGATGTCTCCAACAGTGGCTCGGGGTGCACTGAATCTACGAAGAATACGAATATACAATTGTGTGTCAATGGAAGAAGTGATCACAGAAGAGGAACAACAAGGAGAAGAAATCATGACCTTATTTCCCCTGTTGGAAATGTTGGAGCTTGAAGAACTGCCTAAGCTGAGGCATTTCTTTCTGACAAAGCGTGTTACTGAATTTCCATTTCTCAGAGAAGTGAGAATTCGTGACTGCCCTGAAATGCAGACGTTTGTCCAACATGGAATATCTGTCAGTACACCGAATCTCGAAAGTGTGAACAATGATGATGAGGTGAAAGTAGGTGATGATCTCAATAAAGCCATGTTCAATTCTAAGGTTTGTCTTGTGCCTCTAGCTGTATAACTAATTATTATTATATATATACATATATATATATATATATTAAAATGAAGTTAAATGGAAGTTTCTTCAACTGTCGCATTGTTTTGTTTAAGTAGAAAAGGTTAAAGATGAAGAAATCCACAAGTATAGTAATTTAGAGCTCCAAGTGTATTTGCAACAAAATAATAAAGTTTGCTACTTCATCCTTTCAACGTTTGCAGGTTTCTTGTCCGAGCCTGGAATATCTATGTATCAATAAGGCTAACAGTATAAATTCTCTATACTCTCATCAACATCCAACTGCCTACTTTAGCAAACTTGAAAAATTGGAACTATGGCATTGTGGAAAATTGAGAAACTTGATGTCTCCATCAGTGGCCAGAAGTCTTCTGAATCTCCGAATGCTAGCTATATATGATTGTCAATCAATGGAAGAAGTGATCACAAAAGAGGAACAACAAGGAGAACGAATCATGACCTTATTTCCCCGGTTGGAAGACCT
>JAJOOO010001592.1:0-31706 GCA_029582685.1 Solanum piurae
ATATATATATATATGCAAGTTGATGATTTAAAATTAGATACTAAAATTTAATTTCAGTTTAGTGAACCCTCCTTTGCTTTTTACTTGTTCAAGATACTAAAATTAGATTTTTCTTTTTATTTATCCATTTTAGTTAATGAAGAATTATCATTTCCTCTCAATATTAGCCTTATTACATATAACTACTTCCTTTTACTTGTTCTTACTAAAATAGTTGAAACGAGTATATTTTTTTCATTTGCCCTTTGTGATAATTATTTTAAAAATTAATGAACATTGAATAACTAGTGCAGAAAATCTAATGCAAAGATATTTAAACCAATAGAGCCTTCTAGATGGATTCTTCGTGCGACCTTTCATGATCTTCGTGCAGCTGCTGTAGGATTAATGGACACTTACCTGGAAGTTTATGTGAACCAGCGCAATGTACCAATATTGGTGTTCTAAGACAATGATTTATCAAAAGTCACGCATTGAGTGACTGCAAAATCAATGATTCAGGGGTTAAGGTTGACATTTGCAGCAAGTTGAGAAGCTGATGTACGAATATAATATTCCAACGAAGGGGTGTAAAATGACAACCCTTGACAACGGTGGCTCCACCACTACTTCCACCATTCTAAAGAGGTTCTTCATGTGGACCTCATATGTGCAACAAACACCTTTGTCAGATTTGATTATGTTAGAGTAGAGTATGGGGAATGGACTAGTGATTTGTTTATATGGACTCAAATCATTCACTCCTCATGTGCTACATTTTGAGGTTAAGTTCATATCTTAAAATGGTATTGAAGTAAGGTTCCTCTCCATTTGGCCTTCCGATCAATGCTCTAGTTGGGCCTAGGTGTGAAGGGAGTTATTAGAGTGAGTTGAAGTCTCACATTGATTGGAGAACAGATTAGTTTGCTTATATGGACTTGATAATTTTCCCCTCATGAACTAGCTTTTGAGGTAGAGTTAATCTCAGGTGTCATATCAGTCATGTCTTGACATATAATTGCTAATTTTCTCTACTGCTTCTCTGTTAATTGCACTTTATTTGCCTACCCCTTAAAACTCATATCAGCATTTAAGCTGAAATAGGAAAAAAAAATCTGCATAAATAGATAGATAATCAAACTTGGATGCAGAGTTAAAAGTTTCTTCTTCTGTTTTCAGATTATCTGTGCCAAATGCAAATTACAAGAAGCTTTTCCTGACAATGATGATGGTACATGCAACTGCGCGGTGCTTTACATAAAAAATGTCTAGAGAAAATAGCAAGTTCGTCTGAATCCTCTATTTCTCCCTTTTCTTCCAATCCTTATGCATCAGAGCACAACTTTTACAACTTCTGTTTAGCTATATGTCTGCAGGCTCATATTTTATTTATGAAAACTTATTCCTAGAGAAATGATAATTTGCAGTCCCATCATATGATGAAGGCTGGTTTTGCATATTTTGCAAGTGTAAGAAGGAAATAGTAGAAGCAACAAATGCTATAGTAACTGAGGTTGAGTATCTACTGTGACTTTCCATATAATCATTTGTTCACCCCCTCCAAGAATTATCTATTAATCGGGGTAAGGAGTCGTTATGCCCTGAACAAGATTGGCTATCTGACGATGACTATGATCCCAAAAAGGTTGCTAGTCACAGTAGTACTGATAGTTGAGAGTGAAGCAAGCAGTGGACGCATGTTAGGATCGATCACATGAGGATGAATTTCTAGCTTTAGCTGGAAAGCCAAAAGATGGCAGCAGTGGACTCGCAACAAAATATAATGTACATAATTGTAACCTTGTGTAGTAGACCAGTTTCAGTTATGCTAATTGACACAAACTAAAAATGTGGCTAAATGAGTTCAAGCAGTATTCAAAATTTTGAATGTTATGTGACCTCTAAGTGCCTCATGAGCCTGTTGGATGCAAGTAGGTTATTGCAACAACTAATTGTAACTAGTACAAAGTACTTTTTTCATCTGCTAAATGATACTAATTGATAATCTTGTCAATAGTCATAAGCCATATTGCTAATACTTGTGTGCTGTGTACTAAACGTTGAACAAATGGATTGTAACGTACTTTTTAATTACCTTCCAAACCTTGCTCCATTAGCTGGAAAAACACTCACCTTTCTTGTGATCAACGGAATTCTTTGAAAAATAAACATTGGAGTCTTCCTTTTGGTTTTAAAACTGCACTTAAAATCCCAGAATTTCCTCAGCAAAATGTGAAGGTAATTAAGAGAGAAGATAACTTCAACAAGTTAACGAGCTACTTAAAAACAATTTGTGTACTACTCGATACTGTGATAGGGAAGTAGTAACCACAATCATTCTTTATCAAAAGTCTTTAAGAGTTTTTCTTGGTGCGAATAGAAATCAATCAAGACCAAAGCAAATACCAAACACTGGGTGGAATTCCAAAAGAACTAGTCACTGGTTGAGAGCTCCCTACAAAGCAATCTCAGAACTGTTACTGCTTAGCCTGTTAGTTGCTAAGCTCAAACAGCATTGGCTTGGCCCCTATAATTAATAGGGAATTGTCACCTCATGGCAACCAAATTGACTGCTCAACCTCAATTACAGAACCTGCTAAGCCCCCATCATACACAAAAGATAAGAACATCAGCAAAAAGCAGAAAGTTCTTCCCCGTGTGTGTCAAAAGGAGATCTATGTAAATCACGTATTCTTACTATAAAGACTAGCTTGAATAGAATAACAGATACTATGACATATTCTTACTATAAAGACTAGCTTGTATAGAACAACAAATACTATGACATAGAAGAAGGCAGCAATGCTGAAATAGAAGATTATGCTTTGAAGGGTAAAGTAGCTTACTATTAAAAGCATTTAAGAATTCTTTTGAGATGTGTCACAATAGCAATGAAATAGAACACTCAAAAGCTAAGGCAAAATCTAATATCAGAACACTGGAAAGTAAGTTCAACAAAACCTTCAGGAAGTGTGGCCCTCCTCAGCAGCAGCTTCAAAAGTTTCACCAGCCACAAGTTCTGGTACCTCATCATCATCTTCCTGTGCTGCAGCCGCATCTACAGCACCAGGTACCTGCTTCTGGAACTGCTCAGCCAACTTCTTCAAATTCTCCAAATTATCAGGACCTGAAAATTGTAATTTTCAACAGTCAAAACATATACTTGATTGTTCAAGGTTTCACACGACTCAAGTGTAGGCCTAAAAAATGGCACATACCCAGCTGGTGAATAATTTGAGGAAGAATATCCTGCAATTCTGCAAGAGGAAAGAAATATTGCTTAGAAATTCTTATGCGCGTCCCCATAATCAAAAGCAGTTAAGACCGTAAGGAAGCTCAAATCCGCTAACAATCAAGGACTCATGTGTTGGAGACTCAACAGAAAGAATGCTAGTCCCAAAGTCTAATTTGTTTTGTAACATAGTTAAAACCAATAAATCATATGTTGAGGTTACATTCAAAAGGTGCAAAGCATGAGGAAAGAGTAGAGCACATACTCTTTGTTTGGGGGGTACCACTGACAACCCATGTGTTTGCAGCAATTGATGCTTGAACTGAACAGAATCCGAAACAAAAGGTTATTGGAATGGCAATAAAGCGACAGATGACTAAACTATGTGAAACATAGATTATATTTATACCTTTGGGGTTACTGAATTGGATAACAACATCCTCTTTGAAAATGTTGACTTCTTCAATAGCAGGAATGGCATTGACACCTATTCTTTTCAAGGTGCTCTGTAGTCTTTTGTCATCGGTTGTAGTTGTCTTGTGTACGGCTTTCTTCTTTCTGCAGAAGAAGCACTCATTCAGCAAACATGAATGAGAAAAATAAGATACCCCTTATCAGTACACTTCTCATGTCCCCTTTCTCTCCCTTCCCCTCTCAAGTTTTGACCCTTGGACAAACACGTGTTAAGTCATTACTAACTTAAGTAGGTGTTTGGCCATTAGATTCCAAATATTTTCATTTCATTTGTAATTTATGAAATTGGAGATGAAGATGGAGTTTCGTTTGATTATATACTTTTTGCAAAAGAGAGAATCAACTACTTTATTTGGAATTTATGAAGATGGAGTTGGAAGATAGGTTTGGAGCACTTATTCAAACTTGGAATCAAACTCCAAGTTAGAATTGGAAATTTTATAACCAAACGCTCATTTTGTAATAAAGTGAGCAACTCTTAAGGAAAAAAGGGAATAATTATCATGGCAAAACAGGCTCTCAAGTAACTGAACTCCTTTAAGTTAGCAACAAACCCACATTCTTTCTCAATACATTAACACAAACTATTTCCATGTCGCAAAAGTCACAGAAACTACAGAAAACTAAACATACCTTCTCATGGTACCCTTTCCACCAGTTCTAACCGAACCGGCCATCTTTTGCAACTTTTCGACATTCATCTGTCCCAGAAAAACACCAAAAGTCAATATTTCTCAATAAACAAGTAACAAGAAACTGGCATATTTATTGCATTCCATTTTACAGGCACGATATATCTGTAACAACCTCCATGACCATAAAACTACACTAAACCACATCCAGAAAATTCACAAGCTAAAAAATAAATGCTTCTACATAAGAAGCTTACACACAAACACACTTTGTTATAGCTAACATCAAGTACCAACTTGACAAAGACAATACTGGGAAACAACACATCGTAAACCAGTTTTCTAAACTATTAAATTGGTCATTGATATGCAAAAAGAAGATAACAAAATAAGTAAGTCTCCCTGCAAACTATAGAAAGACAAAACAGAACCACTTAAATGCTTAGGGGAGCTAACAAAATCAAGAAGTAAAAAGTGTCATTATATAATTGGTCATGTATCCCCTTTATGTAGTTACAAAGTATGAAAAAAATTCATTTAAAAATATTACAAAATCATGTCCAAAATTCATCCTTCAAAAATCAAAAGTCCACCGTTCTGTGTCATCTAACAGAAAGAAAAATCCTCATCGTACCATACACACAGTCCTACTATAGAAGAGTACACAGTCAAAGTTCCACCATAAAGCTAGCAACGTTTTTTTCATTTTTCAACAGATTAAGATCCAGGAAACATAAACCAAATACAATCAATAATATCAATTCATCCAAACCCCATCAACAATTCAAACACAAACATAACATTCACTACTATTATCCAAACAAAAAGTATACACTTAAACACACAGAACTCATCATAGACATGTACAAACAAAGAGAGAGAGAAAAACCAAGAAAATCATAAAATTGGACACCCATTAGGGAGATTAGGGGGTAGGTGGAGCCATAGAGAAGCTAACCTTGTGAGGAGAAGACTGAGCTAAAACCCTAGCCGCAGAGAAGAGGGAAAAAATGGAAGACAGAAGGAGCGTTTGCTCGGGTGAAGATAAACTATATATCGTACAATAATGTGAGAAGTTTTCAGTTTCCGGTTTTGCCCTCAGAACTTTTTCAATAAATACGTATGTATCCCCTCTTCTTTTTTTTCATTTTTATCTTCAATAATCGAAAATCGAACCAAATCAATATTTTAATTTAATAATTTCATTTGGTTTTAATTATAAAAAATTAACAAATGTTTGATTTCTCAAAGATGTAAAGTAAACTAAATCGATTTCAATACAGTTTATAAATAACTATATAATTTAGTGAAGGTTTTCAATACCTAACTAATTTGGATCAAATGAGAAACTTATGGGTTAAAATCCCTTCTCGACCTCTGAAAAATCCAAAATCATAGTCAAATGGTAAACTTGATGAGACGAATAAAATGCACCAAACATCGTCTCAACTTCTAGAAATCTCAAATTCATGCACAATTACTCGAGCGAAGTCTCAAAAGCAAAGTGCTAGTCATTTTCAAAATATTTCTCAATTAAATTTTATAATGATTCATGATGTCTCACCTATTGGGAATAATATGTCATCAATAAATCTATCTCACCACAAATTTTCAGAAGATTCTTGTCGTTTGAAAAGTATCAATTGGTAAAGATTGACGAAATTTCATTTTGTATATTATTATATTCGAGTGTATAGATACTTGTGTAATTTTGTGGTAAACCAATTTTCTAAACTATTAAATTGGTCATTGATAAACCAGTATGGTTATAATTATGTTCCTCCTTTGATTCTTCTCTCTTATAACTTCTCTGTGATTCGAGGGTCATAGTGACGTATTTCTCAAACTAGGATGAGATTTATTTGATCTGCATTATCTTTTGAATACTCCATGAATTTGCAGAATATTCGAGATGTCTCTTCAAAAGGAATATATTACCCTTTATATGCATGAGTTAGGATTTAGGGTAAAGTTAAACACGTCTTGCAGAGTCCCATATATTTTCTATGTCTACACTATCAAATTAAAGATTTTTGAGTCTTCGTATATCCTCTTGATGACGAAATACACAGTTAATGCAAATTTACATCTCGACGAATAATCAATCATTCTTCCTTAGCTTGACAAGATATTGCTAGTTGTTGATTTTTTATCACTAATTGCACATGAATATGTTTCTTTCCCTTTAATCACCTTCTGATAATCCACCATATACAGGGGCGGATCTATGGGTACCCGTGGGGTGCCACGACACCCACTGATCTCGGAAAAAACTTTGTATGTATATGTATACATGTATAAGAAAATTAATATATATTGTCTTTGCCACCCACTAAACAATATGGTGAGTAGTTCACTTGGCAAAGCAGACAGTTTGCCACATGGACAGCGCAGGTTCGAACCTCCTTGGCAGCATTACTGGTTTATCGAAGCTTTTTCTTTCTTTTTTTTTTCTTTTTTTTTGTCATTTTATTAATGTGTAAAGGTTTTTTTTTTCCATTCCATTCATTCTTATTTATTTACTAGTATTCTTTATTAATTCAAGTTGACTCCTATTCACCATAATTAATTCGTAAGTTCTTTTACTTTCTCTTTCACTAATTATTAATCTATTGATATGAGTGTCACGTGTTTATTCTTTATCAATTAATGAGTAATGAATTATGAACGTGACATAAATATTATTAAGAATATATTTAAATAGTAGCTTTAAAAAATATAAGTTTTAAAAATGATGATTATTATTAGAATTCTTTTAATTTGAAGGTTCTTTCAATCTTCACCAACGTTCTTGCTAAGTAAGATGACTAGATTGAAACTAAAATTTGTATTCTCTTTGTTATATATTTGCAACAACACATAAAGTCAATGGAATATGAATATATTAAGTTGATAGTTTATACAAGCTCAAATTTTAGTGTGAAAATCTCTTTTTTTCCTCAAAGATTCAGCGAATAAGGCCACTAATTCCTAAAAAGAAATAAAAATTGAATTGTTTAGTTAGCTTTAATCTCATAATATCTAAAAGAAAATATTAAATAACTCGATTGTAACCCAAAATTAAAGCAACCGACCCGCTTATCTTACTTGAACAATGTGACACCTAGGACCTCCAAATCCTAGATCCGCCTCTGAGTTCATATAGTCAATTCATTCATCCGTAAAAGAACACACTTTTTTGTGTGCTGAACATTTGGAGGAATAAAGGGAACAACTTGTGAAGGAATAGAAGGAACATGTTCTTCATTGGAAGACTGGTTGCTTGAGCAACAATCGGAAGCTCAATTGCCCTAATACCATGTTGATGTTGGATATTTTGTAATATAGACACATTTGTTCATGAAAGAACATGACTATTATAAAAAGTCATTTGTTCATGAAAGAACATGACTGTTATAAAAAGTCATCTCTTAAGTTTTATAAATATAAGGACTCTCCAAATTAAGTAGCCTAAGAAAAATATACATGTATATACAAGGATTTTGTTGTATCCTGAAGAGAATGACTTGTATTTCCCCCAAGCAATATCTCTTTTAAGGAAAGTGATTCTTCACGCCTCAAAATCATCATCTTCTTTAGCTATACTTCCTAACTTTTCTAACAGTTGATACTTGAGTTGTCAGAGATGAAGAATATACGGTTCAGAGGAAGAAGATAGCAAAAAGAGAGGAGAAAGGAATTATTTTTTATTTAATCACAATTGGTTTACTTACTGCGGAAGCTATGGACAATAATGATGGTTTAGAGAATAACTCGAAAAAGATATTCAAACAAGAGATTTTGACGTCTCTTCTTTGGGGTTGAGACCAATGGTCCATAGAAACACTTAAATTGGTGTTGTATACTATTGTAGAGTGGATAATTAACATATTTAGCAGCATCTAATACATAATCATCATACCTATCAAATCTAACCAATATATGTCGACGTGCAAGCCATAAGATAAGTTTCAGAAAAACACTTTTTGAAAAACAACTTCTATCATATCAGACACACATATCAAATAAATAAAGAGTAGCTAGCCTTGCGATTACAAATTTATATAAAAGCATAAACTGGATAATCAGAATAAACTTGACCAAACTCATTGACATGGCCAGGATAAAATGAACAACAAAATATGAAGAAAATCCTAAGAGATCTTACCTGAAAGCCAATATGAGCACAATAATACGAAGTGTATCACATAAATATTAAGGTAATACAAAAGATTCTGATAAATTAAGATGCAATATAATCAATCCCAAAATATGATATATCACCAGTCAAACAAAAGATTATGTAATGACAGGGTAAATGGGTTCGATACTAAACAAAACAATAATTTCAAGTCAAGAACTGAATAAAAGCCTATAATCTAATACCGGTCGTTAGTCCCAAATGAAAAAACAAAAATATCATTGGATCATTATATTGATGATTCGTCAGAATGATTCTCTATTCTTGAGAATTGGGCGTTTGATGCTCCTGCCACCTGCATATGTAGGTTTAAGGTAAACTATTGAGGAGATTATGAGTGTGACGATATTTATTTATTTATTTTTTGAAAATGAAGTCATTACTAAGTTTTAAAAGAACATCAATGTGGAAAACTTTTTTTACCAAAGAAGGAAAATGACTACTTCAAGTATATACATTAATCTTTTTTTAATACTAAAAAATTTCATTAAAACACTACCCAATTGAAAAGGGCTAGTTTGATTTGAAATAAGTAAGTTAAGATTATAGTCCCAATCAAACATAGAAAAAATGAAATTTAATCCCGCGTCTGATAGGGATATATAATACAAAAAAATATTTGAAATTTATACTAATTTTATCTAAAACCAATAATCAAACACAAAGTATATATGTAATACCAAATTAGATAGAAGCACTAACCTGATCATCAGAGTAAACTTGATCAAAATCAGTGTCTTGTTCATTTAGTAGGTTAGCACTTGGAGGTCCAAGATTCTGGAAGAGATAATCCATGTTATTGAAATTTAAATATGCATCACAAATTTATACTAATTTTAGCTAGAACCAATAATCAAACACAAAATATATGTAATATCAAATTAGATAGAAGCACTAACCTGATCATCAGAGTAAACTTGATCAAACTCACTGCCTTGCTCATTGGGTAGGTTATCACTTGGAGGTACAAAATTCTGAAAGAGATAATCCATGTTATTGAAATTTAAATATGCATCACAATTTTCCTTCTCATTTGAGTTACTCCCTTCAACGTAATTCTCATACGATGCCACATCAGTATTTCTTGGACCAGACATGATTGGTTCACCAATATGTTGTTGGGAATTTGCATTCACATTTGTTGCTCCCAGACCATTAATAGTAACATTTCCAACATAAGTATCAGACACCATTGCAAATAATGGTCAATATTGTTGTTGTAGCTCACCACTAACATTAGTTTGGGGAGACAAAAATAAATTATTAAATGAATTTTCAATGCTGAGGTAATGGGTTGAACCTGAAATTGTGGGTGGTAGAGTTGATTTTGAATTGAACTCTCTCCTCGAGCAAATATATTGTTGGTATTATTAGTAGGAAATGGAGACTCTAGGCCTCTTTGGATTTGACATAGGTTCCATTGTTGATTTGGTACATTTGCTTGAAGACGAGGCATTACCCCATATTTTCGAAAGCTACTTCTTGTTTCTTGAGAAACATTTGTGGATTGCTTTATTGATAGGTGACGCATATATTTTCTCTCTTCTGAAGATCTCCAATTGTTGCGACGACATTTCTGAAAGATTATATGAAAACAATAAAAAAGAGTAGGCCATGGATATGTTTATCATCTGTATCATTGTTATTTAGGTGTATTTGAAATGATCAGAGTCATTTATAAAAAAATAAATAAATTGACATTTGGTAATTAGTGAATGATAATTATTTTTTGAAATAATATGAATTAAAGATTGATAGTAATATTATTCCACTAAACTATAAAATAATAGAAATTAGCAATGAATAATTAAATTCTATCAGTAAACATGTAACAAAAGTCTATCGTTCATCCTTTTTAACGAGTGAGTATTTTGATAAGACTTTCAAGTACTAAAGATTGATAGCAATGTCTAATAGTTTACTGACAAAAGTGAAATATAATTAGATTTTTTCCTGCTTTCTATATAAATTAAAATTAAGATAGTTGTAATAAAAATAATCACAAAACCCTTTGATGAAAAAATTTGTCCAAGGAAAACATTTTCTAGCAATCAAATACGAGAAAATAATGATATAATTTTTAATTTTTAATTTTGCAAAATAACTTTCTCCATACAACACACGTACAAATGATACATAATTTACCACTTAGGTTTTTTTAAGATGTACCTGCAGGTGGCTTGCAACTTGCATCCTAGTAAGACCAAGCAAGTTCATCATTTCAAGAATCTTCTTGGGGTAACATCCTACATAATCTGTAAGAATGTAAATTTAATTAATAACTATAATATTTTCATATCAAGTTGTGATATATCTAAATAAGAAAATCACTATGCTTTAATTCTAAATAAGTGGATGTTAGCTATATATCTGAACAATCGTTCCATATAATTAAATTGTCAAATAAAGTTATTATTGAAGTAAACTTACGTCCTTCTCCAAGTTGGTGTACAACTTGCATAAATCTAGCATGAAGATCCTCAGTCCATTCTCTGTAGTCCTTTCGCCTAACAACTGTATCAATAACATTGTTTTGTCTTTCTACTTCATTATTCTCTTTCATGTTTTTTGTACCTCTCCTCCTCTGTAGCGTGTACATCGTTTCCTGCCTCATGAATATTATTGCTATGTTCCTTAGTATAAGAGACATTTTTCTCTTCGGGTTCTTTATTTTCTCCAACAATATTATTAGTACTGATATCAACAAACTTCATCTGATATTTATGTTTTCCTGATCCTTTTCTCGCTTTCTCTCTTCGTATTTTTTTACTCAATACGAATTGCCACAAGTATCTCACAATTTCCTTGTCAAATGGCTTTTTAAGGTAAAGATAAGCTCCATCTTCCAAAGTCTTCTTTGCAACGAGTTCATTGAATTTATCACATACAACTGCATAATTATTTCAAGAAGCTATCAGTCAGAATTGAATTAAATTATACATTATATGCACAGTTAATTTAATGCTTATTTACTAAATTTTACTGACACTAGAGATGGAAATGCGGCAGGGCGGGTTGAGCTTAACCCACAAAACTTTGAACTCGCTCCGCATAACAATTTTTTCATTTTCAATCCGCCCCGCATAATATTTTTAATATTTTTTAATTAAGTTTGATACTAAAAATAAAATTCATAAATATACTTTATTTTCTCATTAATTTGTATTAATTTAATAGATACTAACTTAAAATTTTATTTTATAGAGGTCAATAAGGAAGCATGTAAGAAACCATAGTAGTTGTGATTGAAGCATATTTATTTACTTTCTTGAATATTTTAGTAACTTTAAAGAAACTATCTTAATAAATAATGTTCTATCACTCTTATAACATGTAAAAAGTTAAAATTGAGTTTGAGCCCGCATAAATCTCATAGACCCTCAACCCGCCCCGTCCCACCTCACATTAATTTTTAAAAAATCCACTTCAACCCGTCCCGTATCCCTCCCTGCCCCGCACAACCTAAAAATTGCCCCGTCCGTCATAGCCTTAAATCCGCCCCACATCCGCTTTTCCCCAATGCCATCCCTAATTAACACTAATATTACAAAACAATCGTTTGTCATATACTAAAAAAAGTAAGAATTAGTAACTGATATCGCTTAACCATAAAATTCATTGCTAATCCTATTTAATCATGTATTATTGGAAATCTATTTAGCTACAAACTACAAAACAATAAATTAACAATGAACTTTATAGCTAATTCTTTTGTAGTGTATTAGTTAAAATAACTGACTTTACATTTAGTAGATGTCATAAGTGGAAGATCGAGTAGAATAAATACTTACCGAGTGAAATTATATCCAAAGCCACAGCTTGAGCTAAGAGGGCAAAAGAAAGCAGGTTTGATGAATGGACATTGAGTATCATCACATCGATTTTTTGATTTCCTTTAGAGAGCAATGACACTGTTGTTGAAGTCGTATCAACCGTTATAACTGTATCAATTCACTAGTACACAAAACTATCATGAAGGTTATTAATTTCTCCTAAGCAAATTCATTTATAAATTTTAGCTTGCATTGAACAATTTAGTTTATGCAATTGCACATATTGATCAACTTATATTATATTCAATGTGAGCAAATATTAGACATGTTCACATGATTAAGCTTTATACCGTTTTATTTAGGATAAAATTGAATGATAGAATAGAGAAGATCATATAGGAATATATTATTAAAAAAATCAACTTTAATTAATTAGCGAAATTTTTTAAGTTGAAATGATTTAACACATAATATATTTTTTAGATTTAACACATATTAGATAAGGAACAATTAATAAATACTAACACAGTAAATGAGAAATTAAAAAAAAGAAGAAGGGAAAAAGCCATAAAATTGACTAAACTACACTAAAATTGTTAGTTATGTACTTTTTTGCAAGGTGAAATAATTCTAGAGAATCATTGTTTTTAAATAATTTACGAGTGCGATAGTTATAGAATGACTTATTCTTTTAAAATATTCTGCAAAATTGTCTTTTGGCTTCATAAGTTAAAATAGAGGAAGTAATTGAATGACCATTAAGGTAGAGCCAACAAAAGAAAGAAAGATATTGACAAGTACCCATTAAATTAGATTCAGTTTTTTTCCCTTTAAAATTAAGAAGAAAATTAATATAAAATTAAAATATTTTTAAAATTCAAACACGTGTATATAAAAAGATATTAGTATGAAAATGAAAATATACAATTTCTTTTTGTAGAATTACAAAAGTAAAAAAAAAACCTCTTCGGAGAAAGCAATTTTCAATTAAACAAAAAATAGGAAGAGAAATATTTTTATTTTATTAAAATCAAATCTCTTTATTTTTTTTTGTCTACATCCGATAATTTTTTTTTATCTCAAGGTCAATAATAATGATAGTCAGATCTTTCTTATCTAGCCCTTCTTTTAGTTTTTCTCTCCCCTCTCGTTACCTTAATCTTGTGCCACCACCATCCTTGCAAACTTATTATTTTCAAAATGATCTATAAATTGATAAAAAATCAAAAATCTACCTATTCAAAAATTAATTTTGTGGAAATCACTTAATTTCTCCTCTCACTGTATGTCACCCAAGACCAATTGATAAATAAAAGCACCCCCCCCCCCCCCAAACAATTTTTTTTTGTTTTTTACAAAAAAGATCAAATGAAAAACACAAGTATAAGTTGATTAAAATAGTTAAAATTAAGGATAAATTACCTAACTACACAACTTTTTTTTTCATAATCTCTAAAATTCCCTACCATTTTCAAATATTTCAAAAATCCCCTTTTTATCTTTTTCTCTCCTTTTCTGGATACATTATTCACAACCCTTCCAACCCAACGATTTTGTTCCTATTTTAACGCCTAAAATCACTCCCATATATCGGCAGTTACATCCATCACTCCATTTTTGAATTTTAAATATATTCTCTCTCCAGTTCATCGATTTCAAGTTCCTAAAGAGGTAGAATTATTTCTTCAACATTTTTTTCCTTTCCAGTTCTTCAATTGTCGTTTTTTTAAAAAGAATTGTTTAGCTTTTTCATCTACAATATCGGCACCGTCGGTTGGGCTAACGTTGACGTTTGGTATATTATCATTGGCGGCTATTGCCGTGGACATCACCGGAAAATTTATGTGAAGAAAACGACGGGAAATTGAAGTTTGTCAATTAAAGTATCGATCGAAAACCAAACAATAATGTATCGATCTAAAATCAAACACCTTATGAGAATTCTTTACTACTTTAATGTATCAGGTACGATTACAATACTTAGAAATCTACTAAATATTTTGGAAATAATAATGTATCATGAGTAATATATTCATCTCGAGATCACAAATTAAAAAAATCGATTACACAATACAATACAATACATGTAATTTCACATCTTTCGTTATCATATCTTTTTACCCTAAAGCTAAAGTTATAAAAGTAATGTATCATACACAATTTTATGGGTACATTCAAATTTTATTTTATTAGAATGTATCAGATACACATAAACTCTTTATTGTAATGTATCAGATACACATAAACTCTTTATTGTAATGTGGTTCATTCAAATTTCATTTTATTAAACACAACATGTCACAATTGCTTATCTGATACAATAATGAACGAATTTTTATATTGAAGAGCGACACTTATAATTGTAAAATTCTTGTTTTTTAAACAGTAATTGCGTGTGCGCATGGTATCTCGTCTAGTTGAAATATCCACAATTATACATTTTTTGCTCAAGACAAATAATGTATCTTCTTTTAGCTTCACAAACTGAAAAAATAAATTCAGACAATGGTACAACCTGCAAACATTAAAAAAAGTCAGTGATACATTATATGAAATACCAGATCATTAAGCAATTCACAAAAAATCCAACACTGATACATAGTAATGTATCATCCACATATTTTCTTGATCACAACAAGTACTTTATACATCTTAATTGTTACATTATTAATATTGACTACCAGATACACAATATTAGCCTGATACATTTTATATAAATCAGTCATACACACACTCATTATACAAATATATTTAATACATCTCAATTGTTAATCCATTTGTTACGTGTATCACATACAATCAGATACACAATAAATAATTACCACATCATAACTCACAAAATTACACTGCATGCTCGTCGTTTACTACTGTTCTATCATGACTTACATATCCACATCTTGAGCTCCAGTATTTTTTTTTGAACCTTCGACACACATAATTTTGACGAATGTAGCATCAACGTAATGTATTTATCCACCCATATTGTCTGTTGTACAAAATAATGACCACATCATAATTCACAAATACAAAATTACAATACTAGCACGTCTTTTACTAATAATGTATCATGACTTACATATTTACATCAAAACGACAAAACAAAACTATAACCATGATACATTAAAAAGACTAGATACCAATTTATCAATAACAAACTCACAGATACCTTTAAAAATAGCAATGTATCACGATTTTATGTAGCAAAAATTGAAAATAACAATTCACAATACACACCAACTAATTCCATACCTTTTTTTATCAGATCTCTTTACTTTGAAATTGAAGTTGTGCTCTATTTTATATTTCGCCATTACAAATAGAAACAACAATTTCATTACTTTTGTATTGTTCATACCTCACTCACTTTTTCAAATTTTGAAATGTCTCAACAAGATCGACAAATTCATATTGTATAAGAGAAAGGTTCTTCAATGAACAAAGACTCTAGAAAATCAAGATAAACCAACTTTTACAGTATAGACAGAAAAGGATAATGATTCCAAGATTGACGAGGGAAACAACTCAGATTGCAAGGAAAAAAAGGGAGATGATAATAACAATGGAGTTAGATTTCAAATTTGAAGTTTTTCACAATTTCAAATTGATGGAGAAGATGAAAAAGTGAATTTTAAATTTTATGAATTTGTTACAAAAAATTTTTGAATCAAGTTTGTAATTTTTTTTTGATGTACAGGGAGGAATAATTTGAAATTGAATTTAGTTGTTCTGTTAAGATTTGCCACTGCCTGATTGTTTGAAATAAGAAACGTAAGCGTAATGGGTGGGATTCAGTTTTTTAATCCCTGATTTGATGCAACAAACTGATACTCATGGTATCATATTTAATGTATTAGGCGTCACAATTATGTATCCGAATTATACAAAATTCAAGGGATTTTCGTAATTAATGAAAGAGTAGGGATATGATCTAATTTGTCAATTACACTATGTCATTTATGTAAGTTATACATTATTTATTAGCTTAACTGAACCCATTTTGTCCATCAAAATATGGGCTGACAAAATGACACAACATAACAACCTATAGACTAAATTAGCAATAAATAGCCTATTTTTAATATTTTAGCAAGAAAAAGACTTAATTTTATTTATTTGGAATTCAATAGTTATTTTTCTTTTTCTTAAAAAATGTATTTTTGTTCTCCTTACTTTTCTCTAAACACACGTTTGATTACTACTTTTTTTCTTGAAAAGAAAAAAATTATTATTTTATTATCCCTATATTATCTCTCTTTTTATTTGTCACCCGTTTGAAAATAGAGTTCTTCTCTTTTTTGTCTCCTTTTTCTCTTTCTAGAATTCTTTTCATACGTATATTTAGTTCTCTCCCTAATTTTCAATTCTTCTCCTTAATTCAATCTGTTTATAAAAAATTGTTATATGCTTATTCATGGATACTTCTAAAAATCATCTTTTATATACAATCCTCTTCTTGTCCAATTAATTGTTGAATTACATGATTTGTGGAATTGAAGTTTTTTCAATTTTGTTTTTGCGAAAATTTAGGTTATTCAACCTTTTTTTTTGTTTTCTTTCTAAAATCCTTTTCATATGTATATTATCTTCTCTTCTATGCAAATCACATATAACAGTATGTTTATCGATTTATCCTCCCAAAAATTTCTTTTAATATATAATTATGTAGCATTTCTTGCCTAATTAATTTTGAAATTTCGTGATTTGTGGATTTAAAGTTTTTAAAACTTTTTGTGGCAAAACTTCGGGTTATAGTATTTGAAATTTTTGTTCTCAATTTCATGGGTAAGAAAGATTCTCGGAAGATCCTCGTAAAAAATCAGACTGTTGATTTTGATGAATACAACCCAATGTATAACAATGAATTCCAATCTCAATTTGAATAAAAGTATACAAATTTATTATGTGAATACAAATCAATGAATACACAGATGAATACGAACCAATGTATACATAGTGCAGTTACTGTATACTTAAACAAAATCACATATACAATTTATGAATAAAATTGAATTTATATATGTATCATATTAATCTCATTCTTGTATTCATTATAGTAATACCTATAATTCATGGTAATATTCTTATGTATACATTATAAAGTTTATGTATACATGCTACAATTACAATATATATCAATAAAATTTACACGCCTATTTTTATGAATATTTTTTGTGTATACATATAGTATTTTCTTTTATATATACATTATGTAATTGCAACTTTAATTATTTTATAATTTATGCATACGTATTATTACAGTTTCTAATAAAAATCATTGCCACTTAATATTATTTGATTAATTATTGTCAATTATTTGATAATTAATACACGTTAACTGAGCATTAATAATACATTTTCTTACCTTAAAAGTAGTCACAATCTTTTAAAAAGTTATTTAAAGAATTTTAAAAAATTCGTTCCTTAAAAGTTGGTGTAACCTTTTTTTAATGGGTTAATTAATAAATATATATTTTTCACTTCTTAAAAGTAGGCAATCGGTTTTTTAATAAACTAATTATTGTTGATTGATAAAAAAATAATTCATAAAATTACAATCAAATATATCTTTATGTTTCTGTAAATTGCGTTAATATTTTTTTAAATAGACGGATAAATAAAGTTGAGTTTGAGAATTTAAAAAAATTGAAAAGCTAACTCCTCAATTATATGAGTTAAAAATAAGGAAGAAAAAATAATCACACATCTCTTTAATTAATGCCGGTTGGTTGCACATGATTAGAAGAAAAAAGCTATAAAAAGTTGGTTTTACTTCTTTTAGGCTAATATGTGCTAAATTTTTTTAGACTATTAATTGCTAATTAATATTGAGCTATATGCTGCCAATTATATATAATAGTTGTATGTCTGTGTCAATTCCTCGTCATATCTAGCCCAAATGTATTCATAAGAAATCATGTCTAGATATTTTCAAAAGTCATCTGATTAAGGTAGTGAGAAGTGAGAAAGCTTATTATTTCTTTTGAGGGATGAAACACAATGAATGAAAACCCACCCCTCTCTTTATAGGATAATAACAGATGTGGTTACAAAGCAAGTAGCTTTTCTCCATAAAAACAACAAAAGGAGTTAACTATAATACATAAAATATATTTAGAGCAGTCAACCTTAGATGTATATTTGATAGATAATGTGACTCATTTAAACCTTACAAGAAAAATCTAATTGGAAAAAGTCTGGCGAAGAAAAAGATGTTCGTTTTAGAAGGTTAATTAGAATCGATGTATAATGTCGAACAAGTAGGTGTAAATATTGAGTTTTACGGTGGTGAAGTACACAATATAATATGTATTTTGGATGCCTCATTGAATATCCGAAGGAATATTCAGTGGGACAAAAAATTCCCAAGTGAAAAGACAACATGTATTAACTCCTTTGATGAGAATATTAATTCAAAAACATTAATCTTTGAATCTCAATCTTGTGCTCCAGCTTCTCAAAATTTACGATTGGTAGAAACTTGGTGAAAAAATCAACCATATTATCACCTAAAGAAATATGTTGCTCATTGACATCACTATTCCTTTGGAGATCTATGTAACATCGCGATAATTGAAAGAACTAGAAAGAGTTAGAATTGGAAATAGTCATTTTAGGAAAGAATGAAAAATCTGGAAATTTGTTAAGTTATGTTAAGTTTTGGTTTTTGGTCAACTTCAAACGACCATAACTCCTAGCTCAGGATGAGTTGGGTGTGCTTCCAAATACCATAGGAAAGATATTGAAATTATCTTTCCAACTCCCCTGAGTTTGCGCGATTCTGAGTTTGTATGAGTGAGATATGCCCATTCGAAGTTGGGTTGTTCAAATAAGGAAAGTCTAATCCGAATTTTAGGAGGGTATTATGGTCCTTTCCATACCCAATTAATTTATTTCATTTTTAGAAGTTTAATTGGGGTCTAAACTGATATAGTTCAGTTTACACATTTACCAAATCACGCTAGGACTTTGAGAAAAGAGAAAAGAGGAGAAAAGGTCAGGATTTCGTCAAGATCATTAGATTTCGTTGTGGATTCGCCAAGGATTCAATCCTACCAGGTATGTGAGACTTTCATAGCATTGGGTTCGTTCACCCACGCGCCAATCATATTTTTTTCAACGAAATTCATTTCTAGAAAGTTGAAAATATGATGTTCTTGAAGTTTGCTTTAGTTCTTGAGATTTGATGGGATTGTGGAGTCCTTGATGGAATTGTGTCAATTTAGGAGTTGTTTCGAGTTGGATTATTGTGTATATATACTGGGCATTTGAATCTATAGAGGGATGGAGAAAAAGAATAAGATTTAAGTGAATTGGGGTGAGAAAACGAAGAAGGAAAAAATCGAGCCGATTTTGGCACGGAAGTCCGCATTGTGGACTTGCTCCCCCAGTGCACAAAAATCACCTCCGCGTCGCGGAGATGACGCGGACTCCTTGTTTCAAAATTAAATTTTGCAATCAAATAATTAAATGCATCTCCGTGTCATGGACTAGTTCCCAGACAATGATTTCTTGATCTTTTCTCATGTTTAACTATCTAAAAACACTCCTAAACATGATAAGATCCTTCCTATCGCAAACCACAATCCTTGAATCCATAATTCAATTCCAGGAAAGTTAAGAGTCAAGTCAAGAGAAGTTAAGAGTCAAGTTAGGAGGTCAAGAGTTAAGTTAAAGGAAGTTCATAAAGTATTCCAAAAGTTTTTTACAAACATTTTAAATTTTGTTTTAAGACTTAAGTTTTGAGTTGAGTAAAGAGTAAGAGAAAAGTTCATTTCTTCAAAGATTATACGGGAACTAAGTATTCCCAAGACTAAAAATGTTTTCACATTTGAGTAAGAAGGGAAACACCGATTTCAAAGAGAGCTTTTAAGGTATGTTTTAAGTATTTTAAAAACATATGAGCTAAGTAAATTTTTGGAGTAGTATTGAGCACCGATATGGGGGTGCGAGTTAATAATAACTCAAGTCTCCATAAACCATGTAGCCATCATGGGTAGTAAAAGATCATACTTTTTAGATGATTCCTTAACTGTTTTTTAGCATAAACTAGTGGATCCACTTAGTTAAGGCGTTCTATATGATGGCAAAGTATAGGACAGTTCTGGCAGCGTGGGCAAGACGTTGTATTACCACTTAGGCTCATAGTGGTGGTTGTCGGTTAGATAAAATCCCACATAAACTATATTACTTTATTATACGAGTACAATTGAGTTTGTTATTGCATTTATTTAACGAACTATGTTGCTTTCTACTATTTTAAAATCTTTCTATATATTGCATATGTATTGTTGCTTTATATTGAGTTAAGTTATTTATGAGTTGAGTAAAGCCAAGGTAAGTGTTTCTTTCAGATTTCCTTTAAGCTTATGTTATGTTTAATTTCCCCCCTCGCATACTCGTACATTCAATGTACTGATGCCATTTGGCTTACATCGTTGTTATGATGCAGACACATGTAACCAGGATCAACATCCAGCGCCTCGTTGATCCAATTGAGCATTTTAGAGTCAGTTGGTAAGCCTCCTTGCTTTCTGGAGGCCTCTTTTTTATCATTTTCTTTAAGTATTTCATTTTCTAGGATGATTGGGGGTCTTGTCCCGACATCTCTCCTTGTTTTAGAGGCTTCATAGACAATCAGTGGTTTAATTGTCTTTACATTATTATTTCATATGTTTAGACTTGAGTTGCGATTTTGGCCAAGTTGAATGTTTGACCTTTAAACGTTCTAAGTTATTTTATTAAACAATTGAGTGGAAGTGAATTTGATCATTGTAAGCCAGGTTAAGGGTTCACTTGGGGCCAACAATGGTTCTCGAGTGCCAGTTTCACCCAGGGTGTAGACTCGGGGCATGAAAAACTTGGTATCATAGCCCAGAGTTCAAGAGTCCTAGGGAGTGTATGAAGCCGTGTCTATAGAGTCCTTGTTATCGGTGTGAAGCGCGCCACATCTATAATTAGGAGGCTGCAACACTTAGGAAATTTTCTTAGCTCTTTCACACTCATTTCATGTTGTAGAGTTTGATCTCTAAAAAGTTTCTTTATAATTCGTGCTTGCGCATGTTTTTCAGTTAATCATGCCTCCACGAAGAGCTATCAAAGGTTGTCCTGCTAGACGTAATGTTGAGGAGCAAGGGGTACCCAACACACATAAAGTGCAACCCCAAGGAGAAGTTACCAATGTTGAGTTTAGAGAAGTGATAAGGATGATAAGTCAAGATGTGACTAACCAGGTTGGGCAACAAAGAGGGGCTCGACAAGAGGAGGCTGACACTTTGAGAATCCGTATATTCTTGAGGATGAACCCTCCAGTTTCATTAGCTGAAGCACTACTGAGGATCCAAAGAAATTTATTGAGGAACTGCAAAAGGTATTTGTTGTTATGCACATTATCGATATTGGGCGAGTTGAACTAGCTGCATATCAATTGAAGAATGTTGCTAGGACTTGGTTTGACCAGTGTAAGAAGGGTAGAGCTGAGGGAGCACCACTTGCAAGTTGGGCTTATTTTGAGGAGGCCTTCTTGGGGCGTTTGTTTCCTCGAGAAATGAGAGAGGCCAAGGTACGAGAGTTTCTCACTCTTAAGCAGGATTCTTTGAGTGTTCATGAGTATGGGTTGAAGTTCACCCAACTATCCCGTTATGCTCCGGAGATGGTTGCAGATATGAGGAGTAGAATGAGTTTATTTGTTGTTGGGCTGTCTCGTCTGTCGAGTAAGGAAGGTAAGGCTGCAATGCTAATAGGTGACATGGATATATCAAGGTTGATGGTCTATGTGAAGCAGGTTGAGGAAGACAAGATGAGGGATAGAGAGAAGTTTAGAAACAAGAAAGTGAAGACAGGAAATGAGTTCGGGCAGCAAAAAAGTAATGTGAACCATTCGTCCCTTCATCAAAAGCAAAAGGGACGTGCTCCATCATCTGCTAGTGCACCTGCACCCAAAAACAAAGGTGAGTACAATAGTCAGAATTCACAGCACTTTACGGTTAGACCTGCCCAATCTCAGGGTAGTGTGGCACAATGAGGTAACTGGCTCCTGCATGTGCTAAGTGTGGTAAAACTCACCCAGGTAAATGTTGCAATGGCTCCACAGGTTGTTTCAAGTGTGGACAAGAGGGTCACTTCATGAAAGAGTGCCCTAAGAACCGCCAAGGAAATGGAAATCAGGGCAATAGAGCCCAATCTTCATCAGTTGCTCCACCAGACAGGGCTGCACCTAGAGGAGCTACTTCTGGTACTGGCGGAGGATCAATCCACCTTTATGCGATCACAAGTCGTCAAGAGCAAGAGAATTCTCCAGATGTTGTCACTGGTATGATCAAAGTCTTTACTCTTGATGTTTATGCTTTGCTAGACCCAGGAGCAAGTTTATCTTTTATGACTCCTTATGTTGCAAATAATTTTGATGTTCTTCCTGAGAAACTTTGTGAACCCTTCTGTGTTTCTACACCTGTTGGGGAGTCTATTATAGCTAAGCGAGTATATCGTGATTGTGTCATTTCCATCAATCACAAGAACACTATGGCTGATTTAGTTGAGTTAGACATGGTAGATTTTGATGTCATTCTTGGTATGGACTGACTTCGTGCTTGTTATGCCTCCAGTGATTGTAGAACTAGAGTTGTTAGGTTCCAAATTCCTAATAAGCCAGTTATATAGTGGAGTAGTAGTTCATCAGTGCCTAAAGGTCGTTTCATTTTGTACCTTAAGGCGAGAAAGTTAGTTTCCAAGGGGTGTGTCTATCACTTAGTCTGAGTTAGTGACTCTAGTGTTGAGATACCTCCTATTCAGTCAGTTGTAGTAGTAAAAGAGTTTCCAGAAGTCTTTTATGATAATATTCTTGGAGTCCCTCCTGAGAGAGAAATAGACTTCAGTATAGACATTCTTCCAGATACTCGTCCTATATCTATTCCAACAGAGTTGAAAGATCTAAAAGAACAGTTTAAAAATCTCATTGATAAGGGTTTTATTCGACCAAGTGTCTCACCTTGGGGTGCTCCGGTCTTATTTGTGAGAAAGAATGATGGTTCCCTTAGGATGTGTATATACTACTGCCAGTTGAACAAGGGTACCATCAAGAATAAGTATCCTCTTCTTAGAATTTATGATCTTTTTGATCAGCTTCAGGGTGCTACCTATTTCTCTAAGATAGACCTCAGATCAGGCTACCATCAGTTGAGGGTAAGGGAATGTGATATTCCAAAGACAGCATTCATGACCCCTTATGGTCATTATGAGTTCCTAGTTATGTCCTTTGGTTTGACCAATGCGCCTGCAACATTCATGAATCTTATGAATAAAGTATTCAAGCCTTATTTAGATATGTTTGTTATCGTATTCATTGATGACATACTAATCTATTCAAGGAATGAAGAAAATCATGCTAGTCATCTCAGAATAGTTCTCCAAACTTTAAAGGATAGAAAGTTATATGCCAAGTTCTCTAAGTGTGAGTTTTGGATTGAGTCTGTGGCATTCTTAGGCCACATTGTGTCTGGAGAGGGAATTAAAGTTGATACCTAGAAAATAGAGGCAGTGCAGAATTGTCCTAGAACCACATCTCCAACTGATATTAGGAGTTTCTTGGGGTTGGCTGGATATTATAGAAGGTTCGTAGAGGGGTTCTCATCTATTTCATCCCCTTTGACCAAGTTAACTCAGAAGACAGTGAAGTTTCAATGATCTGAAGCTTGTGAGAAAAGCTTTCAGGAATTGAAAAAGATGTTAACTACTACCCAGTGTTAACCTTACCAGAAGGTACTCAAGGTTTTGTGGTATGTTGTGATGTGTCTAGAGTTGGTTTGGGTTGTGTGTTGATGCAAAATGACAAGGTTATAACTTATGCCTCCAGACAATTGAAAGTTCATGAGAAGAATTACCCAACCCATGATCTAGAATTAGCTGCCATAGTTTTGCTTTGAAAATATGGCGCCATTATCATAATGGTGTTCATATGGATGTGTTCACCGATCACAAGAGTCTTTAGTACGTGTTTACTTAGAAAGAGCTTAATCTCAGACAAATGAGGTGGTTAGAATTACTCAAGGATTACGACATGAGTATTCTTTATCACCCAGGTAAGGCTAATGTTGTTGCTGATGCCTTGAGCAGGTTATCTATAGGTAGTATCGCCCATTTTGAAGAAGATAAGAAAGAGCTAGCAAAAAATGTGCACAGACTTGCACGCTTGGGAGTCCGACTAATGGATTCCACAGAAGGAAGAGTAGTGGTGATGAATGGGGCTGAATAATCCTTAGTGTCAGAAGTGAAAGAGAAACAAGACCAAGACCCTATTTTTCTTGAATCGAAGGCAAATGTTCATAAGCAAAATGTATTGGCTTTTGAACAAGGGAGAGATGGTGTATTGAGATATCAAGGTAGGTTGTATGTACCAATGGTGGATGAACTCCAAGAGAGAATAATGGAGGAAGCTCATAGCTCCAGATATTCTATCCATCCAAGTTCCAAAAAGATGTATCGTGACTTGAAAGAAGTTTATTGGTGGAGTAGTATGAAGAAAGTCACTGCAGAGTTTATTGCTAAGTGCCTGAATTACCAACCAGTTAAGGTAGAGCATCAGAGGCCCGATGGTTTGCCTCATAATATAGAACTTTCGGAATGGAAGTGGGAGATGATCAATATGGACTTCATCACATGTTTACCAAGGTCTCGCAGACAACATGATTCTATTTGGGTGATTGTGGATCGAATGACCAAATCAGTCCAATTTTTGCCGGTAAATACTACCCATACAACAAAGGACTATGCCAAGTTGTACATCCAATAGGTAGTCAGACTTCATGGGGTGCTAGTGCTAGTTTCGATTATTTCAGATAGAGGTGCATAATTTACTGCACAGTTTTGGAAGTCATTCCAGAAAGGCTTGGGTTCAAAGGTAAACTTGAGTACTGCTTTTCATCCTCAGACAGATGGTCAAGAAGAGCGCACTATTCAGACTCTAGAAGATATGTTGAGCGCTTGTGTGATTGATTTCAAGGGTAATTGGGATGATCACCTACCTCTCATTGAGTTTGCTTACAACAATATTTACCACTCTAGCATCCAGATGGCTCCGTATGAAATTCTTTATGGGAAAAGATGCAAATCTTCTATTAGATGGTTTGAAGTGGGTGAAACAGGGTTGATAGAACCAGATTTAGTATATCAAGCTATGGATAAGGTGAAGGTTATTCAAGAGAGGTTGAAAACAGCGCAGAGTCGTCAGAAATCCTACACTGATGTTAGGAGAAGGGAGCTAGAATTTGAAGTAGATGATTGCGTATACTTGAAAGTTTCACCCATGAGGGGTGTCAAGAAATTTGGTAAGAAGGGGAATCTTAGTCCCCGGTATATTGGCCCTTACAGAATATCCAAGAGGATTGGCAAAGTAGCTTATGAGTTAGAGCTACCACAAGAGTTAGCAGCGGTCCATCCGATATTTCACATTTCCATGTTGAAGAAGTGCATGGGAGTTCCTTCACTTATCATACAAACTGAAGATATTGGTATCAAGGATAGCTTATCTTATGTGGAGATTCCGGTTCAGATTTTAGATCGTCAAGTTCGCAAGTTGAGGACTAAGGAAGTAGCATCAGTCAAAGTCCTTTGGAGGAATCAGTTTGTTGAGGAAGCTACTTGGAAAGATGAGGAAGACATGAATAAGAGGTATCCACATCTCTTTGAAACTGGAGAAATTCCCGACCAAGGTACTAATTCTCTTCTTTGTACTCTTTAATTTATAAGTTGCCATGTTGTATTTGCATTGCTTGTTGGGTGTTTGAGCTGAATGTTAGATGTTACACCTTTAGCCTAGTAAGATTAATCTAATTCGAGGACGAATGTTCCCAAGGTGGAGATATTGCAATATCTCGCTAATTGAAAGAACTAGAAAGAGTTAGAATTAGAAATAGTCATTTTAGGAAAGAGTGAAAAATCTGGAAATTTGTTAAGTTATGTTAAGTTTGGGTTTCTGGTCAAATTCAAATGACCATAACTCCTAGCTCAGGATGAGTTAGGTGTGCTTCGAAATACCGTAGGAAATATCTTGGAATTATCTTTCCAACACCGCTGAGTTTGCGCGATTCCTAGTTCGTATGAGTGAGATATACTTATTCGAAGTTGGGCTGTTCAAATAAGGAAAGTCTAATCCGGATTTTAGGAGGGTACTATGGTCCTTTCCATACCCATTAATTTATTTCATTTTTAGAAGTTTAATTGGGGTCTAAACTGATATAGTTCAGTTTACGCATTTACCAAATCACGCTAGGGCTTTGAGAAAAGAGAAAAAGGAGAAAAGAGGAGAAAATGTCAGGATTTTGTCAAGATCATTAGATTTCGTTGTGGATTTCACCAAGGATTCAATCCTACGAGGTATGTGAGAATTTTATAGCATTGGGTTCAGTCACCCACGCGCCAATCATGTTTGTTTCAGCAAAATTCATTTCTAGAAAGTTGAAAATATGATGTTCTTGAATTATGTTCTTGAAGTTTGCTTTAGTTCTTGAGATTTGATGGGATTGTGGAGTACTTGATGGAATTGTGTCGATTTAATAGTTGTTTTGAGTTTAGATTCTTGTGTATATATACTGGGCATTTGAATCTATAGAGGGATGGAGAAAAAGAATCGGTTTTAGGTGAATTGGGGTGAGAAAACGAAGAAGGAAAAAGTTAAGCCGGTTTTGGCACGCAAGTCCGCGTCACGGACTTGCTCCCTCAGTGCAAAAAAATCACCTCCGCGTCGCAGAGAAGACGCGGACTCCTCTGTTTCAAAATTGAATTTCGTGATCAAATAATTAAATGCATTTCCACGCCGCGGACTATTTCCCAGACAATGATTTCTTGATATTTTCTCATGTTTAACTATCTAAAAACACTCCTAAACATCATAAGATCCTTCCTATCACAATCCTTGAATCCACAATTCAATTCAAGGAAAGTTAAGAGTGAAGTCAAGAGAAGTTAAGAGTCAAGTCAAGAGGTTAAGATTTAAGTCAAGAGAAGTTCATAAAGTATTTCAAATGTCTTTTACAAATATTTTAACTTTGTATTAAGACTTAAGCTTTGAGTTGAGTAAAGAGTAAGAACAAAGTTCATTTCTTCAAAGATTATACGGGAATTAAGTATTCCCAAGAGTTAAAAAATGTTTTCACATTTTAGCAAGAAGGGAAACACTAATTTCCAAGAGATCTATTAAGCTAAGTTTTGAGTAATTATCTCAAACCAAAGAAATTAGTTTTGTTTTAAAAACATATGAGCTAAGTATATTTTGGGAGTAGTATTGAGCACCGATATCGGGATGCGAGTTCATAATAACTCAAGTTTCTGATGAGTCCACATATTGGACTCATTTAGGACTTTATTTTAATAGAAATAGTGTCCTCAAATGATTATTTTATCTCAATATCTGATGAAAATGCTTAAGTTTCAGGTTTTTGAAGTTTGAGTGGAAGCATGGACACTTAGGCGCAAAAAGGAACGTAAAGGCTGAAAGAACAAGAAAATGAAGGCATGAGGATTGCTAAGTTCACTTGGCGAATCGCTGAAGGGTCTCACTTCGCCTTTTGTTCGAGTGTGCTGAGCCCTAAAAGAAGGATCAAGTCTGCGGAAAAAAGGAGCAGTCAGCGTGTCGCCGAATAGTTCCACGAATCATTACTATGTCATCCAATTACATAGAGCATGACGATGCCGAGGACAGTGCAAGGTGGCGATGAACTACACTAAAGGGCGAATCGCCGAGTTAATCGGCGATTCCGACTAATGTCGCCGAGTGATCCGCCACAACACATATTTTTGAAAACTATAAGTACTCGTTGAGAGTTATAGCTTAGTATCATATTTTTATTTATCAAATTTTAGACAATATTTTTAGTACTTTTTATTCTCAAGTTTGGAGAGAGTTTTGGAAACTTGAAGAAAGGAGTTCATCTTCCCCAAGTTGGAAGTGGGTCTTCTCTATTCATCTTTCTTTGCTTAAATCAAGGTATAATTTCTTATACCCATTTGATTTCACTATCATTTTAGGTGTATTTTGTTATTTCTTGATGTGTGGCTAAAAAACCCCATTCTTGGGGTGTGATTTAGCAAATATGTGTTGATATTATTGTTGGGTCTTGCTTGCTGGTAGGTTAGATGTATTTTAATGGTGATTTCACCTAGTGGTTGTGGTTTAAGTTCATGGGTTTGTAGTTGCAAATACAAAGCCACCCATATATTTTGACACTTTTGTGTCCTCCCCTTTTGATTTACAATAATTTTAATCGTTAATTTATTTAGCTACGACTAGTTAGAACTAGATTTTACCTTTCTATCAATTCTCAAAACTGCTCCCTTGGGACACTACCCCAACCCTTGGTTGGGTTACTATATTATCGACGATCGTAGACACTCGAACCGTAGTTAGTGTCGTTTGTCATGATAAGCATCAAAATGGCGCTGCTGCCGGGGAGTGGTGTTACTTGAGAATTTTTAGATTACTAGAATTTTTGTTCTTCTTAGTTGTAGTTTACTCACTTGATTTTGAGTTTTGCTTTGTTGGTTTATTTGTATCCAAACAGAAGAAGTGAGCATGGCGAGCTGTACTCGGGAGCCTTTGGAGTTTCCCCCATTAGAGGTAATGATGTTTCGGGATCGTATCTTCACTTTCAAACAAGTGAAGGGTGAACGGATCCACAAATCATGGGCAAGGTTTAATGAACTGATCAATCAATGCCCAAATCATGACATTCCCGACATAGCTCTCCTTGACTGTTTCTAAAAAAGTCTTGGTCCTGGAAGTAAGAGGTTGGTCGACCAACTCCTTCTGGGAGGCATCACAAAACAACCATATGTAATAGCAGCTCAACTGCTTAATCAAATGGTTGAGATGAATCAAGGGGTAGAAAAGGACTTCATGTTGGCCATTCTAATGACTCAGATGGATGAGTTGGCCAAAAAGATGGTTAAGATCGAGGTCTAGTGTAAGAAGAAGGATAAATACATCCCCCCTCATGAACGAAGAAGTCTCAAGGACAATGAAGTTACAAGTTTTGATAGAAGGCTCTCAATTATCCTCCACAAGGTTACTGAGCAAGATAGAGAGCTGAAAGAAATGAATGAAGACATTGAAGGAATGAAGTGAATGATTTGGACTCATTCAAGAGCTTTCCAGCTGCTAGAGAACCTCATGGCTTATGCGTCGCCTGATATCCACCCGAAACAAAATGGGGCATTGCCTAGTGATACCAAGGCTAGCCCCAAAAATGGAGTTTTACTACTGACTTGCGTCGTGCCGAGACATTAACTAAGGCATTGTTTGGGAGGCAACCCAAAACCATTTATTATTTTCTATTGCTTTGATCAAATAATGGTGTGTTGATTGTGCAAATGGAAGTGTGGAGAGTAAACGAAAAGTGCAGATTGGCAAGCAATATAATCTATTGGTGAGTCGCCAAAAGGGTCGGTGATTCCGATCTTACCCGCCGATTAACTCAAAACATCGTCAACTTTGGAGTCTGTAAAACTCAGCGAGCTTTGGACATTCTTGGCGAATCGCCAACCAAGTCGCGATCACGAGGGAAACCACTGATTGGACCCCCATAAATCATAGGTTCTGTAAATATCGGCGAAGAAACTAAACAATCGGTGCTCCGCCGAGTGAGTCGGTGAGCTTGACTAACGTCGTCGAGTGAGCAAAAACTGGACGGTCTTTGCAATCCAAAGGTTTGAAAGTTTCAACTTCACTCACTTTCCCCCACTTTTCATCTGTATGAACTCACACCAGCACTCTAGTTTTTATATTTCCTGCACTTTTGGAGTATTTTGTTTCATTGATTTGTTCGCGGATTCGGGAGTACGTTGCTGCCTAGCACTTCAATTTTATCATAGTCAACATCAAAGGTTGGTAGTCCTAAACCCGAAAATAATTCTATAAGATATATACTCATTTGCAGCATACTTATCTTGTTGAAATGTGTTGGGTTTCTCCAAATGGTCTCATTTACACCTGTGTAAATTCGAAATTATTGCTCAACTTGTTTAAATTGTTGAAATCCCGTATGTTTGTGTTTTAAGCAGAAGTATATTTTGTGGGATTGAATTCGAGAGTATGGGTTGAGAATGGGCACGCTGGGTCATTTAGTGAGCTAGGTTGAGCTCGCCGAACCACTCGACATTTCGCCTAATGTCCCGACCTCGCCTTTAATTTCATGCTTTATCTGATAGGTGAATTCGGCCACTTTCAGCTAGAAGCTTGAGGTCGCCAAAAGTACTCTTGGTGAGTCGCCCTTTGCCTACACCTTCTGACCCTTTGTGCATTGTAGTCTTCGGCGGGCTAAGTCTTGTTTGCCGAAAGATGTCAGCGATTCGCAGAAAGGAGCCCTCCCTTATCCTACTTGAGCAACAAGTCTGTATGCAACCGTTTTATTGTGAATCTGATTGAATGTTTTCTAACATTTTCTTAAGGGTTTGCAGATATGGCGAAACCAAAAGCTACTGAGAGAATTGTACCAGCACAAGAGAAGGCTAAGGGGAAGGCGGTAAATGATGAGGCTGCTACATCTAAATGGAAGGCTACTACACCGCTCACGTCTGGTGGGAAGGAAGATAAGGAAAAGGGCAAGAAAGCCAGGGAAGTCTACGGATCTTCAAGTTGGAATCCTATTTCAAAGATTCCACAAACCCATAACATACCTTTATGGGCTCTGGAGTTCTATGTCGCTATGCATGCCTATTGGACGAATTCGCAGGTGATCACTCCCAGTGGACCTAGCAATGTTGATGCTTCAGAGATAACTCTGGTTTTTTATGACTACACCTCGATCATGACCCCGGGCACTGAGGCCCCGACAGATGGAGAGCCTGCGTAGACAGGACCTTTCTTTACCTCCCTCTCTGTGTTATTTTGATTTCACTTTTGAACACGTTTAGTTGCATTTGAGGACAAATAGCTTTTGTTTATGGTGGGGTGAGGTCTGCACCTTTTGTGTTGACAATTTCGTGTTTTGTGTATATTTGGGCTGTTCTGTTTAAAATTGTTTTTACACTGCTTTCTGTGGATTATTGAACTCATGGTTCCTTTTGGTTTTAAATTATAAAAATGATTTTGATCCTTCTGAATATTATTTTTTTTCAAAATTTTTTGCCATCGCTTGTGTTGAAAGTGGTTGTTCTTCTGCAAAATTTAAGTCTCAGTTCCGATCAATACTGATGATTTGAATAGTGCTCTCAATCGAACGAACATGAATGTGCGGCTACGACAAGACCAAATGAAGTTGCATAGACAATATGTGAACTCTTTGCATCTTGTTGTGATTAGCCATTTATCGAATTGATTCTCTTGTAATGACCGTTGCACACTAGCGAAAGTGTGTAGTCTTGTTTGACTTAAGTGTCGATGCCTTGTGTGATGAGCTTACTTTGAACCTTGCATGAATAAACCTAGAATTTTCCCCGTTAGTCTGATT